>OY748306.1:16296264-16340926 GCA_963556515.1 Nudaria mundana | reverse complement strand
AAATACTCTCTAAGGTTGCATATCTCACGGTTATGGAGAGTCTTGGCATTTAAAAATCCTCGACCCCCACATTTCCGTGGTATATACAACCTCATTACTGACGAACGTGGGTGGTGTATTCGATATGAAGTCAATAGACAACGCACCTTCCTATCCAGAGCTTCTAACTCCGTCTGAGTCCATCTAAGTATGCCAAAAGAGTAAACTAAGACTGGCATGGCCCAGCCGTTGACAGCACGCACCTTGTTACCGCCTGATAAAAGACTTTTCAGTATTTTTTTCAGGCGGCCAAAGAAACGATCCTGCAACTTCTGTTTCATGTCAGTCTCAGCAATACACAGAGCTTGAGACATACCTAGATATTTGTAGGTTTCGGTTGCGGAGAGCGACCCAAATCGTGTGAAATCTGAAAGATTGACTCCTTCAGATTCCACAATCCCGCCCCTTTTTACATGCATGACCGCACACTTATCTACCCCAAACTTCATACTGATGGCCTTACTAAAAGTTTCAGTAACTTTTAGCAAAGCCATCAAATCGGGGCCATTAGGGGCAAATAACTTTAGGTCATCCATGTAAAAAAGGTGGGACAAAATTTGACCCCCTCTGCGCATCCGATAGCCTAACCCTGAACCCTCTAGTAACGTACTGAGAGGATTCAGTGCTAGACAAAACCACAACGGACTCAGACTATCACCCTGGAAAATACCTCTCTCAATCCCTATTGGTACACCACCTCCTAGAACCTGACGACACCCTGGATAAACAAGAACCGTACTCCATTGTCTCATACATGACCCCAAAAAGGTGCATAGAGTTGCATCAACTTTATACAGCTCTAGCACCCTCCGAAGCCATGTATGAGGCACAGAATCGTACGCTTTCTTATAGTCAATCCAGCATGTCGCAAGGTTCTTTCGGTTGCGGCGTACCTGCTGGCAAACAGCCATGTCAATAATAAGGAGCTCTTTCGTACCACGTGCCCCACTTTTACATCCATTCTGAGAGATTGACAAGATGTTATTGTTTTGTACATGTGAATATATTTTTACTCTCAGGATGGATGTTAAAAGTTTGTATATGGTAGGTAGACAAGTTATAGGTCTATAATTTTTGGGGTCTGTGGTACTACCAGACTTGTATAGGAGGTGGGTTACTCCGGTAGTCATAAAAGCTGGAAGCGACGATGACTCAAGGGATGACTGGAAGCAAGATGCCAAGCAAGCGTGTGAGCTACGGAACCATTTTAACCAAAAGTTGTGCAGTCCGTCCGGTCCAGCAGATTTCCAATTTGGCAACGAACGAACTGCACAACCAATATCTTCTTCAGATATGGTTATAGGTTCCATAGCTGGAATTGGTTCACACGCCCGCTCAACATCCCTAATCCACGCATCCTGTGTATGACTGACGGGCGTCGACCAGATGCTTTTCCAGAAGTTAACTGTAGAAACAGCATCAGGTAGACTCCCATCAGTCACATCCGAGTTAGGTCGCTCCCACCCTCTATATACCCACCTCTCATTTTTTTGGAACAAGCGATTCCGAGTGTATCTGTCCACTCTTTTTTTGTACCGCCTTATGCGGTTCGCCCACGCATAAACTTTCTGCTTCAGGTAATCGATGCGCTCTGTGACCCGAACAGAGTATTCACAGGGCCTAATATTAGTTCCCACGAATGCACGGGTCATAAAGCGCATGACTCTCGGGCGTGTATTGCCCGTCCTGAAGCAGTGTAGCTTGCCAATGAGCACCCTAGCCTCGTTGATGCGCCGTTCAATTCTGCACTGCCAAGCTGGTACAGCAGGCTTTGGTCGAATAGCTGTTTCTTGTTTAAAAAATTTAACACCAGCTATTCGACATACTGCAACAGCTGCACAGTACAGAATGGAATGGGCATCAGTAATGTTTCTGCAGTTGTTAAAAAACGATGTTAACATCGAGTCTAGGGCACACACTAGCGCCACGTTTTTTTTATGTGTGGGCAAACGCGGAAGCCGCGGTCTACACTCAATAGGGACAGATTGAAACTCACCAATCGCTCGCTCCAAAGCGCTTCTTAATTCCTCATTGTATTGAGTACTTACAGGTATAGCAGCATCACTCACTTCTTCACCAACATGTGAGATGATGTTTTCTTGCGTTCTTTCATTACGGTTACTTTGTAATGGCACAGGTAATGGTTGCAATGAAGAAGGCGTGATACCACTACACACTTCTAAGCGTAGCCTCTCAAGTGTAGCGTCATCCAACAGGTGACAGCGTTGTATGGCGCGCACCTGATCCGATAGGCGTTGTGCCGATACGTTGACATCTGGTTCAAGTACCTGAAACAGAGGTAGCATGCGAACACGGTACGCAGTGAGGTTAGTTCCCCCCTCTGTAGCCACAAAATATGCCCGCATCACGTTTTCATTCATACCGAAGTTCCATCGAATGCGGTGCACATTACCACCGGTAGCAGGGTCCGTAATCGAAGCCGGAGGGCCTCGGGGTCCCAAGCCAGTCGGTGGCCGGCCTCTCCCCTGCCGACGTACAGGTAGAGGCGACGTCGGCGGAGAGAAAAACTCGTCGCTGCTTGAGCTCGACGCCTCACCAGTAGTCACAGTTGTCGACGACTGTAAGGCGGAGCTGTGCGACAAGTCCGGGGTTGGTAATTGTGCTTTTTTGGCGCCAGCTCTGGTCAACATTATATTTTTTCTTGATTTTCATCTTATTTTCATATTATCATTTTCAGTTTGTTACACTGACATAATGTGCCAAAGTGTACTATAATTTATAAAATATTTGTTTGTTTTTTCCGGATTTTCTTCATGCTGATTTTTTTGTTATAGATATATATTTGTACTTTTATTATGTTTTGAATGATATTTTTGTATTATTGTAGATTAAAGGTAAAATATTTTAGTAAATGCTCCTCAAGAAAAAAATGTGACTGTTTTGTAGCAGTGTTGCCAGGTTATTATTATTATTATTATTCCACGCGTGCGGAGCTGCGGGCAACAGCTAGTATTATATAAATACCTATGTAGTACATAAGGTATTGTGGAGCACGTCGGGTAGGCTCACCTCGTATTACTTGACACTCCCAACGCTAAGCGCTGTCAAATCCTATTGTTTTTTCAGTGCTTAGCGTTGGGGCGCCTCATAGTGTCGTTTGTGAAGAGCGAAACGTGGGCGTATTAAGCGCTCTGTCTACCCCGTTTTTTCCTAGACACGGAAAATACGAGGTCCAGGTGTATTAATTACTATTATGCTTGACTACTCATTCGTTTATTCACGAAATAGACAATAATAATTATATTATTGACATGTCAAATCCAATTATCCGTAAGAACGACTATTCGGATATTCGGACATCTTCGATCAACACTAAGGAAACGTGTACAAAACTCTTTGGATATATTTCTTTCCTCAATAAATTATTTATAAAGAAATGAAATTAACTGATGATTGGAAAAAAATAAGATAGGTACTGTTAAGGGCCAGGGGAATTTGCGTTGACTCAAATATGTACTTTATACAAATTTTAGCTGGTCACAAGTACTCGATTGTTTCTCTTACAGGTTTCCCGCGGTATTTTCCTTACGGGGGGAAGTTTTTGTGATTTATTTTATAATTTCTATTCTTGCAGTCAGTCCGTCCGCACGTATCTCGAAAACTGCACATACATTGACATAATTCATTTTGCATATTGCTTATTAGAATAGGTGCAAGGGCAACATTTTGTGAGCGGAAGTGTACCGGAACAGCTCTTCGGAGACAGGAGTGTGAACGGTCATTTATCGAGGGAGGGGCTCGTGGCTTAGTGGTAACCGACTATGTTAATACATTGAAAAGGTTAAGCAGCCAGTCTTAGGATGGGTGACCATTTCTTAAGACATTGAGACCTTCGTGCCTCAAATAGCACGTTAAGCCGTCGGTCCCGGTTGTCATACGAACATCCGAAGTCTGGATGTTTCCTATGTATGTGTATATTAGGACGGGCACAGTCACAGTGGATCACATTCCGGAGTTGGGCCGTCACTCGGTTGTGGTGTATGATACAATAATTAAGAAACCCAAGCTCATACCACGCACCGTCACCTACAGACCATTGAGGGATATTCTGGTGGAGCGATTTGAGGAGGATAGACACAGTTTACGCTGGATGATGGCTGGTGGTGGGCAGGATGTGAATGCTATGGTTCTGTCTTTTAACTCATACATGCTGCATCTGTTCTACCTCCATTCTCCAGAAAAAAACCAAGACCTTTAGAGCACCCCCTACGCCGTGGATCACGGACAACATTCATCTGTTGTTCCGTCTGCGAGACCGGGCTAGGGTGAGGTACCGTAGTACTGGATTGGACCGGCATTTACTACACAGATCTAAAACATCTAGCAGATAAATCATTGCGAAATGAAAAGTCGGCTTACTTTAGAGACAAAATAAATTCTCAAGTCAAAGACCCTAAAGTACTATGGCAAAATCTAAAGACCGACATCATACCAGACCATAAGGACAGAATACTGCCAGCTCATTTTGACGATGCTGACGCAATCAACAAGGCTTTCTTGAGTGTGCCAGGGAAATCTACATTATCTATCTCACAGCTGACATTTTTTGAGTATAACAGGTGCACTACGAAGCAGTTTAGTCTGAGGACTGTGAGTAAGGAGGAGGTGCTAAAGATAATCAACAGTATCTTTTACATATTTTTTAGTTTTTGTATTTTTTGTAACCTGTGTGGAGTAATAAATCTTTCTTTCTTTCTTTCTATGTATAATATGTATGTATTTACAAAAAAAATGTATACAGGGTGTTACGTAAGGGTTATATCAACCCGAAGACACCCCCATCAGCTGGTCGACCAGAACCCGTTTCAATATGTTTCGACCGCAAAACAAGAAAAAAAGTTCATCATAAAAAAAAGTTATATGCGTTATTTCAAAACAAAGGTGTGCACAACAACAACAACACTTGTGCTTGACGTACTTACTAATAGACAATGGTGGGTAGGGCGGGAGGCGGCGTTGCTCACCGACCGACACGCGACCTTGGCGCGAAACAGAGACCAAATGTTCCAACCAGGAGAGAGATAGAAGTTTAGATGATATAACCCTTAGGTAACACCTTGTATAATTATTTATATCAGTTTATCTAGTACTCATATCACAAGCTCTGCTTAGTTTGAGACTAGATGACGTTGTGTGGATTGTTCTAACAAATAAAAAAAAAAAATAATAATAATAAATCTATAGCAGTCATTAGGGGTAGTTGGAGCCATAAAACAAAAATCTAAACGGTCTAACTACCGAACTTCGATATCGCCCATGGGTTTTTAAGGTCAGATGGCCGTCGGTTCACAGAAAATATCGAAGTTCAGCCGCATCGCAGTTAGACTGAAAAAATCCGACCACAACTGGGTTGAAAAAAAGCTCGGTGGATGATGAGTTTATCGAGGAAAGTTATAATCTATATAACATCACGCTACAACCAATATGGGAGGAGCAGCAATGAAAATTTTTCCCAAAAACGGGGCAAAACGAATTTGAGGGCGTTAGTCCTTTCTAAGTGACATACAACTTAACACAAGGCCTTAATAAAGTACAATTTATACTTTAACATTTATCTATTTAATTTATTGGAATGTTTTTATTCAATCAATTTGGATAGTCCGGACGGGCTCAGGTGTTGGTCCGATCACTTTGTACTTAACTAATTTCATCTTTGTTATTGAACGAAATTGGAAAACCGGTTCTGTGTTGTCACGTGGGATAAGGGTAGAGCAAATAATGGTCATCCTAGCGTTACATACACATTTGTTTTATTTATTAAGTACTTAAATACTTTTGGAGCTTAGATGTTAATTAATTTTTATGGTTCTGTACCCAAAGGTTAAAACAAGACGATATTACTAAGATTTCACTGTCCGCCTGTCTCCAGGCTATATCTCATGAACCGTGATAGTTAGACTGTTAAAATTTTGACAGATGATGTATTTTTTGTTGCCACTAACAAAGGTACTAAAAACAGGTTATAATAATGGTACGGAGCCTTTTCTGTGCGAATCCGACTCACATTGATTGATTTTTATTTGATCTATAAAACGTCACGGCTTACAGCTAATAAATAATTTGAGAATTCAAATCATAAGTTGTGGCATTTTTAAGTAGGGTCGCGAGTTAAAAAGGATGTTTCGTTTGAACTAATTTTAGGCACTATATTCATGCAGTTTTAAACTTTAATAAGATGAGAAAAGGATTCTGAGATGTGTTTCTACATTTTGTTTGCGAACTGAGACTTTTATTTAAGTATACCTACATAACTGCTTGTTTTAATATCCCTAGGTAAAGAGGAACTTACTTAACTCCAATTACGTAAAGTGAAATCCTCTGTCCGACGTTTACCAAAACGGCTAAAGGGGTCTAAAAAAAATGACTAGACCAACTTTAACGGGACTTTTACTGGCAAATAGCAGATGTTATAAGGAGCAGCTTAGTATGATTTTTATCCTACTAAGCTACACTAGCGAAAACTAATAATATAAATAAAAAATCAAGCGAAGAAATGGCGGACCTCAATTTTTTTTTAAATTTCGCGAGGCTCGGCCGCTCCTATGTCGATTGCTGCGGGCGTCTCTGGTAAGCACCTGAAGGTATTTCTATGCCGCGCCATGGCAGACCTCAGCTGGGCTCAGCCAGTTCTTAAATTTAGTGTCTGTGGCAAGCATGCTTGCCCCCTAATACGTGGTATCAACACTGACTACATATTGTGACGTAAGTATTGTGTACTGTGAGAGTGGCCCACAATCGCTAGACGTCGTCACGACTTACCACCAGGCGGGCGGCGTCAATTTGGCGACCCCAATATTAAAAAAATGTGGGTATATTAAACGCATCTGTTTACCCCTTAGGGGATAAAGAATAAGATGTAATTTTGTGTAAAACTAGAGTCAGGTATAACAAGATTCATACAATATAAACTTTGGGCTTCAAATTCGGGTTTTACGATAGATAACCACATTTTATGAGAGCAGTAAGTATTCGGTTTAGAATTTCAAGATTTGTGAACACTCAATTTTTGATGACCAGCCTACGTTTCATATGAAAAATCGAAGATACAGATTTCTATTGAAGAAAAATTTTTAGAACTCGCCGATGGCCGTGTGGAACGGCTTGTGTTTAACTTCTTTTTGATGAAAAAAGAGATGCAGATGTAAGCAGCTACCAAAATAAATTTTCCACAGAAGAAAACAATATCAAAATCAATGTCATTATAAGCAATATCAGAAGGGGGAGGAGGAAGCTCAGAGCAACGGAAAATCTTTATTTTTGGCCATAACCCATTGGTGCCCGGTGACGGCAATAGGCTTGCCCCTATTACTTGGGACTACTGGCAAATTGTGGGTGTGTAATGCACCTCTGCTTATGCCTTCGGGGATATATGCGTGATATGTGTAAGTGTGTGTGTGTGTGTGTGTGTGTGTGTGTGTGTGTGTGTGTGTATGGTACCTAGTACAAAAGCTTTGGAACTAAGTTTCTAATGTCCACACAAACCTTCCTCATAAAACATTCTATCTATTGGGTGCGAAAGCATGAAAATTCAAACACAGACTTAATCATATATTTATTATAGAAGCCCTCACATTTCAAATATATAATATTTTTTATATTTGCATAGGGAGTCAAGATCTTAGAGGCCCCTTTGTTTTCATTTGGTAGGAAAATATTTACCTCATCCGCATTTCTACGGACGCATCATAAATTCATATACGTTTTGTGACAATCTTGTTTTGCCAACTGATAGATCTCTAGCATAAAAGCTAAAAAACGTCAAAAAATATACCAAATTTTATTTCATATTTTACTTCGCTACTCAACCATATGATTATGCCATAGCCTTGTCTGACTCCTCGTGACTTGAATTCCACAGATGTTAGTGCCCTGAATCAATAAATCGCTAAAGTACGGTACAAGGCATCCTAGAATGTGACAGAAGTTGAGTCGCTTAAAAATTACACACACACTGAAGGCATTTCCAGTGGCGCCCGGCGGACATTGGCCACCTGTGTGGCCTCTTCGAAGATAAAGACATTAATAACAGGCCGACTTCCGTTTTTTTTTTTGTTTCTTTTCCTTTTATTGATTTTTATTTTCATACTTTTTCCTATTTTTTTAAAATAGGTACATAATATTGTTAGGTTTTGTTTTGTGCGGGATTGTGTGCCCTGTGCCGTTTTTTTTAATTTTTGTAATGTGCCTCTTTGTGTGCAAATAAATATTTCTTTCTTTCTTTCTTCTTTCTTTCTGCCAAGTATGAGTCGAACTCGCACACGAAGGGTGCGATACCATACAGTATCTATAAAAACTTTGAGGGTCTTCGAAGACGGTATTTTGGTGTCAAAAACGACAAAAACATCATATTCGTTGTATATTTGTTTTTTTTTTACCGAGCGAGCAATAATAATTTTGCTTAGGTCCAACTGTCTGTATGTGCTAAGCATATAAGCTAAGCTAGCAGCTTCATTTTTTCTTCATATATTATCTCCACGACACATGGCAAAGGTGTTGATTGATTTAATAAAAAAAATCATCGTCAGCGAGTTCAATGGGGGAGAAAAACCACTAATGGTTAGAATTTTCGCGAGGGCATATAGGCGGCAACTATTAAGTATTTAAAACAATGGTAAGTAAAAATTTTTTTAAGAAAAAACTTTTTAGCATTAATTAATAGCATTAATTTTTCGCAGAATCAAAAGGACAACAAAACGTCGACAATTGTTTCGCCTCTAAACGAGGCATTATCAAGACTGTCTCAGAGAGAACAGCCTGCTGTTTACTTACCATTGTTTTGTCATGGATTTTCGCCAAGTAACGCCTGTTTCTATCCAATATTAAGTATTTGTCGTTATAATAATCTTTAAAACACAATAATCTTCTTTGACTGCTTCGGTGGATTGGTCGGTAGTGCATCCGCTTTCGACGCCAGAGTTCGATTCCCGGTTGGGACAAACTTTGTGTGATGACATACGTTTGTACCAAGTCTGGGTGTTTCATATGTATGTATTTACAAAAAAATGTATACAAGTATTTATATCAGTTTATCTAGTACTCATATCATCCTGCAGGAGACTGTACCTGGGGATCGTGCGGAGTATGACCCTATACGGGGCTCCCGGGACCCCTCCATGGGACCTGGAAGCGAGAGCCCTTGCGTCAGTGTTCCAATGTCGCAAGGAGGCGCTGGAGCGGGACCACAGGCCTGCGTCTCGAGAAATCGAGGACCAGCGGTCCCAACTCCGCCAGGATCTCATGGAGTCATGGAGGGTGCGACTTGAGCAACCCAAGTGGGGTACCACCATCATCGTGGCGGTGAGACCGATCATGGACAATTGGCTGCAGAGGCAGCATGGTGACCTCACGTACCGTGCGACGCAGATCGTTGCCGGGCATGGATGCTTCGGTAGCTATCTGTTTCGCATGCATCGTGAGGTCACACCCCGGTGTCAACACTGCGAGGTTTCCGACGACGACACCCACTCCACACGTTGGCGGAGTGCTCAGCGTGGGCGAGTCAGCGCCGGGACCTCGTAGTGGGTTTGGGCGTGGATACCCTCTCGCTGGAGACCATGCTTCAAGCCATGGTCTCCAGCGGGAGTAGGTGGAACACGGCCGTGTCCTTCTGCGAGCAAGTCATGCTCGCGAAGGAGGCGGCCGGGAGGGAGAGGAAGAGTACCCTCCCCGCCGAGTTCCGTAGTCGGCGGCGAGGGCGCCACAGACTCCGCGACTACGCCCAAGACTATCGACCTCCATGATCGGGGCTTGAGGACGGCGGGATCGCCACCCGCCCTCCTTACAGAAGCAGGCTAGAAGGGTTGCGTGCTGCGTGCCCTTTGCCCCATAGCACGCAACCAGATTCACTCACTGACGCGAGATAAAACCCTACCCCAACGACGCGGGATTCTCGTCAAACCAAACACCCGCAGAGTCCACAGAGGTGGTCAAAGTCCGCCGGGCGCCACTGGACATACCCTCTGCTAGTAACCAGAGACGCCCGGCAACGGACGTTAGAGCAGCCGCGGCCTTGGGCCGCGGAATAAAAAAAATAAAAGTACTCATATCACGAGCTCTGCTTAGTTTGAGACTAGAATGGCGTTGTATGAATTGTCCTAACATATTACAAAAAATACTTTATTGTAAACCAATACAAAATAACATAAAAAACCAACCCAGGTTTCAATATGTACAAATGGCGGCCTTATCACTAAAAAGTTATTTCTTACAGGCCACCTTCTTAACCAGTCGTTATAGCGGGATCAGAAATACATCATCTCTGGAAACTTCAACTGTCTAACTATCACGGTTCATGAGATACAACCTGATGTCAGTCGGACAGCGGAGTCATAGTTGTGGGGTCCCGTTTTACCCTATGGGTACGGTACCCTAAAAAGCAATTCCCTTATACTAAATCCACGTGCAAGGGTCATCTCCTACATGTATACAACAAACTATGAACACTAACTAGGAGACAGGAGACAACCACTCGTTAGGAAGTGTACTAGTTCCAATAATATAAGCTGCAAACGAGTACATTACAATAACGCCTCGAGATTCTGCTAGGAAGGGACATTTCGTCCTACGATATACCACAATACGACCTGATGCAAGTCAACAGTTGTTTACTCTGGTACCGTCTGCAAATACAACTTGAAAATATAAACTTACTAACGAACGCTTACGGCTTTTCCCCGTGACAAATTATATACTAAAACCTTCGAGAAAGCACTCTATCGATTAGTGAGAATAGCATGAAAATCGGTGCTGTAGTTTTTGAGTTTATCGCGAACAGACAGACAAACCAAAATTCCGCGAGACCACGGCCGCTCCCATGTTCATTGCTGCGGGCGACTCTGGTGACTCCTATTTCCAGTGGCACCCGGCGGACTTTGGCCACCCGTGTGGCCTCTTCGTTAATATATACCTAATATAAACTTATATCATTATAAACTAAAAAAATCTTTAAGCGGAGCGTGAAGAGGCACATCGGTAGGTCGCTAAGTTGAGGGCCACTCTCTATAGTATTGTGTGCTGTGAGATTTCCCACGATCGCTAGACGTATTCGAATTTATGTAAATATTATAAGTAGGTAGCTATTTTTAGCTTATACCTCGAGTAAATTAAACCTGGTAGAATAACGATACATACAACGGATAAAATTAGGTTAAAAAAATTGGTAAAATTATTTGCGTAAAATCAAAGGTACAGGATTCGACATTTCGGATTTATTGAGCACTGAAGATTATGGCTTAATTTAAATGAAAAATGTGAATGAAATGGAAAAGTAATTTTAGGCCGACTGCCATGGTAGAGACCCGTAACCTAGACTAAAATCATTCTATTCAATATGGGTACTGACTGTTGCAGTAATTTTATTTTTCACACTTATGGCCTGAACTTGATTTTTTTTTCACTACATATTTATTACTTTTAAGTTATTAGTTAGATATTTTATTTGCAGTCGAGAACTTTAATATTTTACATACATACTACGCCTATATCCCGGAAGGGCAAGACAGAGGTGACTCACCCAAACTTCGCCAGTAATGTTGTAGATCCCACCCACCCAGATATATAAATCTCAACAGGACCGATGTTACATACCTTCAATCTCTGCAGTAATTACATACAAATAGGCATACAGACAGAAATACATCACGCCTCAATCCTCGAAGGGGTAGGCAGAGAGACACATACATAAATTGCCAGTAATTTCGTTGGTTCCACGTAATAGCGGGCCGGCTATTGCTGATGCCGGGCACTATAGAAAATCCATAACTTTTGCCATAACAGCCAGGACAAAAGTTTCATGCAACTAGAATATCTGCAGTACAAGAACCGTTTCAGCCAAGTTTCTAAGAATATACAATTTAAATACAAATTTAACGCTCGGACTGCAGAGATTCTATTTAGTGGTGTGTAACATCTGTCCTGTCTGTTGAAATTTTGATTTGAAATTACAGAGTGGTAATGGATTTCCTATAGTGAACCGGTAACAGAAATACGCTTGCCCCCTATTACGTGGCCTTTCGCTCCATTAGGTACCATGTATCAAAATGTTCGCAGTGTCAAAATGCCCAGTTCTTCAAAATGACCGATATTGAATTGTCCAGAGTATCAAAATATCCAGTGTATCAAAATGACCGGAGTATCAAAATGTAAAGTATGGTTTATAACTTAAGGCTTTAATAGTTTGTTTATAACTAAAAATAAGCAAAAAAAAATAAAGTCAATAAGGTCGAAAATCTCCTTCCGGACCGTGTCATAATATTATATTAGCTTGTAAGCCATAGCCTAGTTTAGTCTATGCTTAGATTATATCAATATTGTCTTGTCTATGTTCACTTCCTTCTTCCTTCACTTTGTAACATGGCCGACTGAAATACACGACACGTATTATTACGAGCTCCTGTCTTTTATTCCAAAAACCAACAAACATCAGGTGTGGTGTAAACTGGCGTGTCTTAGGAAGAACTGGATCAACCAAAAGAAAAAAATGGACGAATCTTCAATGTCGTCGGGTCGCCTCAAGCACATGGACGTTCATGCATCCAACATGCCGCTCACATGGAAAAATTGGATCACCAAATTCAAAATATATCTCAAAGCATTTAAATATGATCAAGAAAGCGAAGATAGGCAAGTTGCACTTTTATTACATTATATAGGACCAGATTGCCTTCACATATTTTATTCTTTCAACCTAGATGTCGAAACAGTCAAGCTACAAGTGTTGATCGACAGATTTGCAGGTTATTTCAGCCCAAAAGTCAATATAACCATGATAAGGCATAAACTTTTTAACAGAAAGCAACTGCAAAATGAACAGCTGGACAGTTATATAACAGATCTCAAAAATATAGCCCATCAGTGTAATTTTGGTGAATTGCAAGACGATTTACTAAAAGATATATTTAGTTGGAATCTAAATGATCAGAATCAATACATTAAAGAGAAAATTTTGCAAGAATTGCCTACCACTTTAGATGCCACTATAAATATTGCTAAGTCACTAGAATCGTCCCGGAAAGAAGTTCAAATATTATCAGGCACAAATCCCAATTCATCTGTAGCTAGTATAGATAGTATACATAACAGAAGTAGTCAACAGTCCAGTAGAAGTCATTCACAACATAGTCAGTCAAGAAATCAGTCAAGAAATCATAGTCGTAGTCAACAATCAAGGTATAATCCGCAGTCACAGGACCGTCAATCAAGAATTCAAAGTCACAGTCAACAATCAAGGTATAATCCGCAGTCACAGGATCGTCAATCAAGAATTCAGAGTCACAGTCAACAGTCAAGGTACAATCCTAACCAGTCATACAATACATCCCATTCATCGAGTTATAGCAGTCCCAATGGTTATAAAGGTAACAATCAGTCTATGAATAACTCAATGTGTCCAAAGTGTGGTCAAACACATCGTTTTAAATGTCCTGCTCTTGGTGCAAAATGTAATTTCTGTCAAAAACTTAATCATTATTCAAAGATGTGTAAGTCCAAGCAAAAATATGTTAATTATGTACAAGAAGATTTTTCTAACCATGATCAAGCTTTTCTAGGTGCTGTTTATCAATGTAATTCTGTAAATTGTAGTGACCAATGGTCAATAACCCTAAGTATCTGTAGTCAATCTGTTTGCTTACTTATTGATTCAGGTGCAGATGTGAATTTGATGTCTAAGAAAGCATTTGAAAAACTAGCGTTGCAAGAGATAAATCTTATACAAACACCATTTAACTTGACAACATTTACAGGTCAAAGTATACCTACAATCGGTTGTTGTACATTACCATGTAAGTATAATGACAAATCATACAACTTGTGTTTCCATATTACACAGTTAGATTGCAAAAATATTCTGGGTAGACAGTCATGTCAACAGTTAAAAGTCATAAAAAGAATACATTCAGTAACCTTTGATGAAAATATATCTAAACACAGTCCAAACTACACACTTAGTCAGCATAGCCAGAACAACAATATACAGTCAATATCACAGTCAATGTGTCACAAAGTCCCAGCAGAGTCAAACAGTCTGTCAATACTAAAGAAATATAGTAAGGTTTTTAATGGAATAGGAGCTCTTAAAAACTATAAATGTCATTTAACTCTCAACGAAAATGTCAAGCCGTCGGTAGACGCAAGTAGAAAAATTCCTTTTAAATTACAGGATAAAGTCAAGGCAGAACTTAATAAATTAGAAGTCACTGGTATTATTGCTCGAGTTGATGAACCAACTGATTGGGTCAACTCTATGGTAATTGTCTCTAAAAAGGATGAAAGCATTAGATTATGTTTAGATCCACGTAAGTTAAATAAAGCTATTAAACGTTCACATTACCCATTTCCACATATTGATGAAATTAAAGCAGAACTAAATGGTTCATGTTATTTTTCAAATTTAGACGCTAAGTCAGGCTTTTGGAATCTTGTCTTAGATGAAGAATCATCCAAACTATGTACTTTTATAAGCCCCTATGGCAGATTTCGTTTTTTAAGGCTACCGTTTGGTGTCAATGCATCTCCAGAAATCTTTCATAAAGAAATGATTTCCCGGTTTGGTGACATACAAGGCATTAAAATAATGATGGACGACTTTCTTATACATGCTAAAACCATTCAAGAACATGATCAAATCCTAGAAAAAGTTCTTTGTCGTGCAAAAGATATAGGTCTAACATTAAATAGTAATAAATGTAACATTTGTCAAAGTGAAGTCAAGTATTTAGGTTTTATATTCAATAGAAATGGAGTGTCTGTAGATCCATCTAAAGTAAATTCAATTTACAACATGCCACAGCCTAAGAATGTCACAGATGTCCAGAGATTCCTGGGCATGATTAATTTTCTTGGCTCATTCATAAAAGATTTATCAAAAGAAACATCAAACATAAGACAGTTACTTAATAAAAACACAATATGGTCATGGAATGACAGTCATGAGAAAGAATTCAATAAATTAAAGTCTCTAATTAGTTCTTCATATGTCGCAGACACATTGTCCCGTGCTGCATTACCAGAAAATGCATTAGTAGAATTGGATGAAGATATTAAACTTCATGTTAATTTACTCACTGCTAATTTGTCACTTAGTCCTTTCAAGTTACAACAAATTGAACAAGCTACCAGGTCTGACCAAACTCTTCAAACTCTTATTAATTACTGTAAAAATGGATTTCCAAATTCAAAGCATAAAGTAGAAGATTGTATTAAACCTTTCTTTCCTGTTAAAGATGATATTCATTATGCTAATAACCTTTTATTTTTGTCAGATAGAGTTATTATACCTATTTCTTTAAGAAAAGATTTCTTAAAACTATTACATGAAGGTCATCAAGGCTTGAATAGTTGTAGAAATTTGGCAAGACATACAATTTACTGGCCTAATATTAGTCAAGATATAGATAATTACATCAGTAATTGTGAAATTTGTCTCACTTTAAGAAAGAGTAACACTAAAGAAAGTTTATTACCACATGATTACAAATACATTCCTTGGCATAAGGTTGGTATAGATTTCTTTGAGTTCAACAAGCATACATACTTAATTGTAGTCGATTATTTCTCAAAATATGTTGAGATAGCAATTTTAAGTAATGGTTACAGTGCAGACCAAGTCATAATCAAGCTAAAATCAATATTTGCTCGTCATGGTATTCCCCATACATTAATGTCAGATAATGGTCCACCGATGAATTCCAAATCTTTTCATGATTTCACACAAGATTGGAATATTCACCATGTCACTTCCAGTCCCTATCACAGCCGTTCAAATGGTATGGTAGAACGGACAGTAGTCATAATTAAAAATATGCTTAGAAAATGTTTACTTGATAATACTGATCCATATTTAGCATTATTGCAATATCGCAATACTCCCAAAAACAATTTATGTTCACCAGCACAACTTTCCATGTCACGTAGACTTCGTACAAAGCTACCTAGTAGAAAAACTTTTAAAACCAAAATTGTGTAACTATAGACATCTTAAACAAGTCAATAATCAAAATTTACATAAGATGAAAGAGTATTACAACAAAAATTCCAAAGATCTTAAACCCTTGGAGGTAAATAGTCATGTTATGTTTCAAAAACATCCACAATCGTCTTGGTTTCCAGGTATTATACAACAAGTTAGTCCTGAACCTAGGTCGTATATCATAAAAAGTAAATTTGGTACATATCGTCGCAATAGACAATACATAACACTTAGACCAAAGTCTCAATATTCTTTTCATTCACATAACACACAGACTAATAATTTTCACACTCAACCAGTCAGTTCCAATCAAACTTATATCAGTTATACTCCTTGTTATACAAATGATTACTCTAAAATTTCTCATAGTCAATCTCCTCAACGTACTAGCAGTCAACCAATTAAGAAATATTCTAGTTCAGGAAGAGAGATAAGGCAACCACAACGTCTTATAGACACAGTCTTATAAACATTATTTCGTATTCATTGTCATGTACTTAGTTATAAGTAATTAATTAGTAAACTAAAATGTTGTAAACCATTGTTTGTTTACATTTAGAAACAATCGTCGAATTGACAACGTCAAATTATGTCAACTGTCAGAATCTTTTAAAACGTCAAATTGTCAAAACACTAAAATGCGTTTTGTTATTTTTATATAAGAATCTAAAATATAAGTTATAATAAAGTTACTTAAAGGGAAGATGTCATAATATTATATTAGCTTGTAAGCCATAGCCTAGTTTAGTCTATGCTTAGATTATATCAATATTGTCTTGTCTATGTTCACTTCCTTCTTCCTTCATTTTGTAACATGGCCGACTGAAATACACGACACGTATTATTACGAGCTCCTGTCTTTTATTCCAAAAACCAACAAACAGACCGCAATATTGAATTAGCAAAATGTTGAATTTGCAAAAGGTTGGATTTGCAAAATGTTGAATTTCCAAAATGTTGAATTTGCAATATGTTGAATTTGCAAAATGTTGAATCTCAAAATGTTTAATTTAAAGTGTTTCAAGGAAAATAGGGAATGCTCTTGTAGTTCAGATTAAAAAAAAAAACTTTTTAAAATAAATTTATTTGTGAACTTCTTAAAAACAAAACTCATAACTACTGCCTCTAAAAAAATTATAGACCTACCTACTACAACAACGCGTCAACGGTTTAAAAAGTAATTAAATTAAAATCCTAATTTAAGTCTTAAATATTTTTTTTTTTTAAATTGCAATGACTGTAATTTGTTCCTTTTAACTTTTTCCAATAACCTCGAAAATCTTTTATCAAATAATAAATCTTTTAGTCTTCTATTTTTCTTGAAGGGGAAAAAGTAAGATCTAGAAAGTTTACGGTCATAGTAAGAAGCTTCATTTAGTAGAGTAAGTTCGGGTAATATGGCACGCATTTCAATATTATGGGTTCAACATTTTGCAAATTCAACATTGCGGTCCGGAAGGGAAAATTGCTTGCACCTATTTTTTACAAGAACTTTCGATTTCTGATCACTTTCCGATAGTCTTTTGTTTTGCCGTCATTCATTTGTTTTGTCAGCGTGCATTTGTTTGAATTTATGAAAATATAGAACTTTTTAGACATTTGACACTGCGGACATTTTGTAAAACTGGACATTTTGACACTGCGGACATTTTGTAAAACTGGACATTTTGACACTCCGGACATTTTGTAAAACTGGACATTTTGATACTCCGGACATTTTGTAAAACTGGGCATTTTGACACTGTGGACATTTTGATACATGGGACCTAATGGACCGAAAGGATGTATATCTATCTGTCTGTCTATTTGTATGTAATTACTGCAGAGATTAAAGGTATATAACATCGGTCCTAGCTGTTGAGGTTTATGTTCGGATTACAAAATTATTATAGATTTTCTATACCATATATTGTATGCCACTGGAAATACCTTCTGGTACGTACCAGAGATGCCCGGCAATGGACGAAGGAGCGGACGCACGCGAGGACATTAAAATAAAAAAAATCAAAATATATTAATTACCAACCCCGCAACGCCAATAGGCTTATCTTAACACCTATTAAGTGGGACAAACGGAACTAACACCAAAATTGTGGGTGTGATATGCATCTCTGCCTACCTGGGAGATGTATGTATGAGGATTGTAATGTTCTGGTACCGTAGTTTCATTATTGCATAGTTTGAATAAAATGACGCGACAAAATAAGCATTATTCAGTTGAACTGTACTAGAAATAATCCGCATAACACATTGATAATTAAAAAAAAAACGTTCACATTAAGATCTCTTTACACATTCTTTCACGAAACCGTCATAACATAACACTAAACAATTTTTTTTAAACAAACAATTTTATGCGTTCTGAAAATATCTCCGTGCGGCTCATTTTTTTGCGGACGGTCTCCGGAGACGCGCGCAATTGCCATTCCCGAAGCCGGTATATAAACTGAGGAGACTCTGTGGATACATCAAACCATCAAGTGTCATCAACAAGATAACTTCACATGGCAACACTCAAACTTTTATCATTGTAACAGTGACGGACTACCGATACATATAGTTTTGTTATGCTGTGAAACGTTCTTGAGGTAAGTTTTTTTAAATTCTCAAGTTTTTTTTATTTCCGCTGGCGGATGCCGCGGTTCCTCTCACGTCCGTTGCCGGGCGTCTCTGGTACGCACGCAGAAGGTATTTCCACTGGCGGTGCCCAGCGGTAAATTATGCTATGAAAAATTGGTGTGTTTTTTTTTATATATTTTAAATTACTCTATGATTAAAATATATAAAACCACACCAATTTCTTAGAAGGCGTAGATTGAGGTGTGTTGGCTCTAATCGTGAACTTTTAGGTATCTCAGAGCCTCGTCCGTTGATCGGCAGGTGCAGCACTTGCAGGCCAGGTTGACTTGGGCCTTTAAACATTGGAACATCAATACAACTTAAATATAATATTTACATTTTACAATCCGTGAACAATTTTGAAAGGTTTAAAAATTGTAATATGGACATAGAATGTGGTACTTAACTGCTTTTGTCCGTAATTAATAAAATAAAATAATGAAAATTAAGGACCAGAATAAATAAATTTCAAAAAAAAATCCTTGTAATAATTAAATTTTCTCGAAAACAAAACTGCATAATCGTAATTACTACTCGTATAATAACGTTACTCCTTGACAAATACAATTGTATTGCTTACTTTTAAATAGTATATCGAAGAATGCAAATTGATTCTAGGAGGGACCTGACCTTTCAATAATAAATAGAACTAAGTACTCGTAATTCTTAATTATAATTTAGGTAAGTAAGCGTTTTAAAATTATTTGGTGATTCAATTTAGTTGACTATTTTAGAAACAAATTGGAAATGAATTTATTAGGAAATTAATAAAAAAATACAAAAGAGAGCTAAAAGAGTGTTATTTTTTTTATCTTGTTCAAAACAATACACAATGTCTCAACCGTTCTTAAAACTAAATATTTCCCATAATACAAAGAACCTTACCTAACGTGTAAAGTATCTACACTTTTTAAGACTCTCCATTGCAATTCAAATAATCCATTCATAGGAAAATTTTGGGCATCACTAGTTATGTCCGGAGTACATTAACTGCCTCATATCATCATCCACCGAGCCTTTTCCCAACTCAGTTGGGGTCGGCTCTCCAGTCTAACTGCGATTCGGCTGAACTTCGATATTTTCCGTGAAGCGACTGCCATCTGACCTCCACTAGTTACACCAGTCGGATTTTTGATTTAGGGCTCCAACTACCCCTAACGACTGCCATAGATGTTCTTATGACAACCGGAGCCGACGGCTTAGCGTGCTCTGCGAGGCGCAGAAACTGCCTCATATGACAGTGATTAATTTGTTTAATTTATAGTAATGCTCACTTGACGACAAACGGGCTCTTTCGTATTAGGGTATTAGTATTAGGGCGCTTTTTCACCGGAGATGGGTATGCAGCTATTCTGCGAGGCTGTGTGCTGTGGACCAATGTCTGTTCTCTTTGTACTCTTATTATTGTTTTATTTTTCTCTGTACGTTGTACATAAATATATATATAAATAAAACATAAGATTGGTGGATATCA
Source organism: Nudaria mundana (assembly GCA_963556515.1). Taxonomy (NCBI): domain Eukaryota; kingdom Metazoa; phylum Arthropoda; class Insecta; order Lepidoptera; family Erebidae; genus Nudaria; species Nudaria mundana. The sequence continues at coordinate 16,320,806 of OY748306.1, read as the reverse complement.
AATGCGTCATCTTTGGTCGAAAAGATGATTATGTGATTTTTTTGTTGATTAAAGATGGGTCATGCGTCTTGACTTACTTTTGTGAATATATATAAGACATAATAAGATTAAACCGATAGTCTTCTAAGTTAGTTCATTTCGAGTTTCACGGAAATTGTCGTACCTACCTGACGACTAGCGACTAAAACTCGGTGATAAGATGGGAACTCCCAAATTTTCCAAAAATCCACACTCAGGATGGTAAAAATCCGCGAGGCTCCCAGTCAGGAGCATACAGCGCATGTAGGCTACTTGATTTTCTTTTTTAGTCCGACCAGAGACAAGTGTTCCTTGAGGGAAATTATACGGGCCTAATTTTGGCAGCATTTTCTTGATGAAAAAAGTAAATACCTAAGTAATTTTTTTATGAGATTACAATATGGCGTCTTTACACACCAGGACAGCTGCGTTTTCCTTTTCACATATTACCTGCCTTGAGAGCTTAGTAAAAACCTCCTTAATGCATAAAATGAACTTATTTTGCTAAAAAGTTAAGAGCTGCATATTGTAATAATAATGTATTACCCATAAACTACCCTTTAATAACATGGAGCACTTGTTTTACCTAAGCCAAGTAATATTAAATAAAGTTATTTTTGGATTCAAATTGAATGAAGGTTCAATAGGCTAACGATTGTGGAAAAAATATAACATTCTACTTAAAAAAGTTTTTTCTCATGTCGCATCGAACATAGATATAGTTCGCGAGGGATAAGCGGAACTTTGCATTTGTGTGAGTGACCACGAAAAGTAGAGTAAAATCTCATTGTGTAGCTGTGTGTACAACTCATGTGTGTCAACTCACACGAATGCAAAGTTCCGCTTACGCCTTTTTACCTATGCACGATTGATAATTCGATATTTGAATCGCTGTCAGTTAAAGAGAAAAGTTAGTGAAACTTGAGACGGGCCGCTCTTCCAATGGTAAACAATTCAGCTAGAACATTGGTCGGTTTACTTTCTTCGTGGAGATACAATCGTCAATACTTAAATTCAATGGATCGTTCATTTCTGTTTACTTTATAACATCCACTGCATGGCCAGCAAAGAATATTGCTATTAAACACATTCTCTGCAATGCGTTCTTGGAAACAGAATCAACCAGAATGTCTTAGTAGAGGGTGGTTGTAATAACATTATTTATTATCGCTAAGATCTTAGGGGCCCAAGCTAAACTAACCTGGAGGTGGTGACTGGTGCACCTGCCGAGACTTCTTAAAATAATACTACTATACGACGATACGCTCGTCACGTAAGTATAAAATAATGTACGAACGCGAGCGGCGCTGCAAGCGTCAGCTAGTGTACCTATTTATAAAATGCACCAGGGCAAGGGCGTGCTTCCTCGACAAAAATAAAGAAAAAAAAAATGGCGTACTTATGTCATTGCGTGCTTCCAATAGGCCATACTGCCATACATAGTCGATAAAGTTATTAAATTGATGTTAAAAGTTTATAAAAAAATCTGAATAAATTAAAGGTTGCCAAACCGAAAAAAATATTGTTTTTCATTTTAATTGATGGTATCGATAATCGTAGACCCTACAATTAATCAGCCTTGTTCTACGCAACACATACACTACAAAGTTGCTTCAAAATTTCAATAAAAGCTTTGGATGTGATCCAATCATGATATTGCATAATTAAAATGTGTCGACGAATACGTTATTCGAATTATTTCAATGTGTACAACTTTTTGGTCTCGTATATGAGACCTAAGGGTATATAATGAGTTTTAAAGTTGCCGACTGGCGGCAATAGGCTCACCAACACGTGGGACCAAATAAACTGGCAAAGTGTGGGCAAACAATGTGCCTCTTAGAAAAAGGCAATTTCTATTTAAGTCAGTAGGTATGTATTTAGAATTCTAGAATATAATGTAGAGACGTCCGCGAGAAATCATTTTCTGGGTCCCGATTCTTATGGGAAAATTTTATCGGTATAAACTTGCCCTAGGGTCTCTCGGTAGCAAATTTCATCAAGAAATCTAGCCCTTTATACGCGACAGGCGCACACAGAAAGAAAGAGATTTAAACTAATTCGAATACTCATTACACTATAGTGGATTCGTCTCATTGGGGGCGTGCCCCGCTGGCAGTAATACAACCCCAATAAACAATAATCCACTTAATTTTAATATTTCCTACTTACTTTACAACCTCGGCGAGATTTTATTACTGCAATAAATACAAATATTGCTATTCTAAACATCTCTTATTATCGTGTGATGGTATGCAGCAGGTGATTACTTCGACCTATTCATGAAAAGCGTTCTAAGTAGTTATGACTATATGAGGCAGTGGTCCAATTACTTTTTTTAACCAGTAGGGCAACTGGTCTTCACTAGTAGTTATCCTATGAGTGTTTTAGTTGAACGATAGACTAATTCGTAGACTAGTCTTCCAACCGACTTATTTAAACATAATTTAATTCATTAACTTGATCTTATACTACGCCATAAACTCTGCAGTACGCGGATTCACTCACAGACGCGGGATAAAACCCGACCCCAAACATGCGGGATAGTTATACACGACCCAACCGCGTGATAGAAGCTACGAGTACAAAGGTGGCCAAAGTTCGCCGCCGTCACAGGAGATTCTTCCGAGTGTGTTCCTGGGGTGCCTGGCAATGGCAATGGACGCGGCCTTGGGCCGAGTTGAAAAAAAAATAAAAGTACATACAACCTCTGCAGTTCTGTTCAAGTCACGTAATATTTAACTAATTATCACCTTAAAATACTTGTTCTAACAATTTTTAATCAAATTAAAATATCCTTTGAGGAGTTTGACTGACTTGTCATCACGTAGATTTTCCTAATTTGGTGCACTTTGGGGGAAGCAGAATTCTCCCTGCCTGTCCATTTCACTCAGAACAAATTACCACTCAATAAGACAATCAAGAAATCTTACTTTAATTTATCATAACATACTCGTAGTATCCTTCGCTTCCCGCTGTCTGTCCCTATGATTGCGTATCTCAAAAACTATGTAACGGATTTTGATGCGGTTTTCACCTATGGATAGAGTGGTTCTCGAGGAAGGTTTGAGTATATGATTAGTCAAACGGGCGAATCCGCTGGCGTCCGCTTGTTGCCTATAAACGCGGAAGTTTCTATGTATGGACGTCGGATGTTGAGTGGTGGGACGTGCGGGAATACACCGTTTGTTACCTATTCACACGACACCTAATGAAGAGATTTTAATAAACCTGAAATAATTTAGCTCAATACAACACATCTGACTACTTTTTATCCCTGTACTGTATTCCCGTGAGAATTGTGAACGAGACAACTATAACACTGCATCAGGCTGTTGAAAATATATTAATAACTTAAGTACCTACAGTTCGCGAGGGATAAGCGGAGCTTTCCATTTGTGTGAGTGACCACGGAAAGTAGAGTAAAAACTCTTTTTGTAGCTGTGTGTACAACACATGTATGTATAAAAGAGATCACTTCGTTCACGTACCTACACTGCACTCACACAAATGCAAAGCTCCGCTTATCCCTCGCGAACTGTACCTAAGTTTAATTTGGGACCATTTTGGTAGGTAATGTTTTTGTACAGATAATTTATAATTTACTAGCGGGCGTCCACGGCTTCACCCGTGACGAATTATAAAAGTACCTACTTTAACCTTCCTCGAGAACCATTCTATCCATTACTGAAAACAGCATGAAAATCGGTGTTTTTGAGTTAATCGCGAACAATCTATCTACTTCCTAGGCGGTATAAGTGGGAGTATCTATGTAATTATATTATTCAATTAATGTGGTCCAAAGGCCAAATCTTTAATAAAACCCCAGAAATCACCGGCACAAAGTTTTAGTTTGTTTAGGACAGCGAAAGTGAAATAGTATTGGGATAATTCAATTGTTTGCTACCGTTTTGATTTCTAGTTTCATGCAAACATTAATGAGAAGCTACGGAATTACTCGTATTTCATAATAGCAGATCGCCGCGGCTCTCTCGGTGGGAACACATTATCGGGATAAAAAGTAGCCTATGTTACTCAAGAATAATCGGATCATTAGTTACGGAGCCTATTCGCTTCAAACAAACAAACAATCAATCAAATCTTTCCTCTTTATAATATCTACTATCTAGGTATCTATATAGAAATGGCGAATGTAATTTCTGTCCCCCCTTAGCTCTCGAGAACTGCTTATGCTCCAATGATGGTTGACCCCTCTATGGATAGCCCTCGATCTGGAGGCAAGCCAAAAAAAAATTCGATTCGTCGAAAATTTTACCTAGCCCTAAGGGGTCAAAAGTTAGGATAGGCCAAAACCTATGGCGTGGTGCAAGACACCGTATACTATAGAAAGTATAGAGTAGCTAACGGCCACAGCTCCTGTTATCTGGGGGCACGGTAGTGCCCCCGCCATATACTTTACTGAAAGGGATCAAAAGTATCTATTTATGACCGACTTCAAAAAAGGAGGAGTTGCTCAATTCAACTTTATTTTTCTTTTTTTAATAAGTATGTTTGTTACCTCATATCTTTCGAATGGGTGAAACGGTTTCAAATTTTTTTAATAGAAATCTATTGCTTTCCGTGCATCCTCGTACTAAATGGGACCCCATTTCTATTTGGAAAACACGTCAAACTTTGACACAAAAACCGACTTCAAATTACCGAAATGGTACCAAATATTTGTCGGAATTCCCATTCCGACAAATATTTGGTACCATTTCGGTAATTTTTGTGTCAAAATTTGACGTGTTTTACAATAGGAATAGCCAAATCGATAGTCTGGGCTGGACTTCCAGGAGGAAACATTCGGCTAACTTAATACCAAAACTTCACTTGCCTAAGGCGCTGTCTCCACGAGCGAGAGAATCGCGACGAGTCTGTACTTCTGTCGCCGCGATAACATCGCCGTGTGGAGACACGTTCATTGCATAGATAACCTCCTAATAGATTCCGCATGCAGGGCAACAAACGCGCGCCACTCATACTTGATTTCGCAAGCATATAAAGCTATGCCTAAAATCACGACGTCAGTGACAACCAACTTCGCGACCTATGACCACGTGCGATTATATAATTTAAAAAAAATGTTTTTGAGAGCGTTTTACATTTTAAATGGCTTTCTGTTTCGTAAAATGGTGTGGCAAGTCGGCGAAGACATCAAATTACCAAAAAGATGGCATTACATTTCACCGGTAAGTAAATTAGACATAAATGTAAATATAAATTGACTAGGCACCGGAGTTCAATTTATTCTGGTTGGTAATAGAACATAAACACAAACAATTTCGAACCCGTTGATGTCTTTTTGAAATTACTCTTTCACTCATTAGCCAAATTATAATAGCTATCCTTTTCTAGCAATATATTACAATAGCACTTGAATCGATAGTGATGGGATATCGGTATGATATTGTACGTCATCGATATTTTGCAGTATTATTGCCGTAGGTGCTTTAAAAAGTAGTACCTATAAATAAGCAACATCTTGTCGCCTGCGACTGCGCCCGCTTGAATTTCGGTAAGCTGCGATTTATTTGCGACCAATTTGTGCGTGATTTAGTATTAGCAATGTAACTGAGATATATATTATTTTTAGGTTTCCTGGATGCCCGAGGAAAAAGAAATGGGTAGATGCAACATCTCGTGGGGAGAGTTGGTTTCCCACCAATAACAACGTAAAATATTAAGAAAGAAATTATATTTCCGCCGATGACATCAGTTTTTGTGATCTATTTATAATTTCTTTCTTAATATAAATTATATTATTTTACTGAATAAAAATATAAAATTATAATGTATCATCATCAGATATAAGTAACCGTGTATATTAACACATTGCTAAGGTTAAGAAACATCTAACTAGGTCGGTCTTAGGATCGGTGACCATTTTTTTAGAAATTGAGACCTCCGTGCCTCTGGGAGCACGTTAACCCGTCGGTCCCGGTTATTATAAGAAAATCTATGGCAGTCGTTACGGGTATTTGGGGCCCGAAATCAAAATCCAACTGGTCTAACTACTCGCCCATAGTTTGTGGAGGTCAGAATGATGGCAGTCGCTCCACGGAAAATATTAAAGTTCAGCTGCATCGCAGTTACACTGGAAAGCTGATCCTGAGTTGGGAAAAGGCTCGGTAGATGTGCGATCATCAGAGATCGGAATAGGTAGAAAATTTTTACTTAAAGTTTGAGGAAATAGGAACTGAGAGTTGATAATACCTGTCCCTCTTGATTAAGTCCCGATACCTATTCCTATAAAAATTATAATAATAAATAAAAAAAATATATTTTTTTTATTTATTATTATAATTTTTTATAAATGTATTTAAAAATGTATAAAATAAGAATATGGAGGAATAAACGATATAATAAAATTATAAAAATATAATTATAATATACGAGTACCTATCAAAATTTTATCGACACATTTTCTTCCTTATCCCATCTCTAGTATTCGGTGCATTCGAAGATTGACCTTGAAACAGCCAATCATGTGGCACGACGACAATATCGCCGCGAATCTCTCGCTCGTGGAGACAGCGCCTAAGAGTCATTTACGATTATATCAATACGTTTCCAGCGACGACAGTCTGGTTCCGCACCGTTTGTTTATCTTAAATAAACCGGCCAAGTGCGAGTCGGACTCGCGGACAAAGGGTTCCGTACCAAAAAGGAAAAAAATCACGTTTGTTGTATGGGTACCCCTTAATATTTATTTATATTCTGTTATTAAGTATTTGTTGTTATAGCTGCAACAGAAATACATTATCTGTGAAAATTTCACCTCTCTAACTATCACGCTTCATGAGATACAGCTCAAGACATGCGGACGGACGGACAGCGAAGTCTCAGTAATAGGAATACATTGTTCAAAAATATATTACTATAAGTTCCACCAAGTGCCGATAATCAAAAGCATAAATTATACTCAGTAGTAGGATTCCCAGGTCTCATTTCTTTTATACAATTATACGGTACAATGAAAATGATAAGCGTTTACGTAATTATCTGACAGGCTGACAGACATAAATATGTGTAACACATCTAATAATCTATATATTTAATACGACAATTTGTCTGTCGGTCCGTCTGTCGCGTTTTTCAATTATAATTAATAATACAAACATTTGCATGAAATATATATATATATATATTTTTTTTTATATTTGTGGCGATACAAAGTTCGCCGGGATAACTAGTATTACTTACAATAATACGATAAAATAATCTAAGTAGTAACCGCAGCAGCACCACCTACCGGGTTCAATTGTAAATCTTAACTATTCTCAAAATTACTTGAACTAAATCTGTGTCTGAACATACACTATAAATTTCATCAAAATCGGTCCAGCCGTTTAGGAGATATTAAATGACAACAGGACTGATTTGCCTAAATTATGTTTTAAAATATTCGTAGAAGTTCAGGGAACGTTGTTTTTGTTTCTGGCGAATTATGCATAACATCAGTGGTCTCACAAAGATAAGAGGCCCAAGCCAAACTCATGCGCAAGACCTGCCGGTCAACAGACGAGGTTCTGGCTAAAGTACCCGGTTATACAATAGATTCGCCGCCTATAATCTTGATTGAGTGGAGCTCAATCTTAGGCGACAAGTGTAAATCATTTGTGTGGCACACTCCTCCGAAACGGCTCGACCGATTTTGACATGCTGGTCGACATCATACCCGGGAGTGCATATCTCTGAAATCATGAAAATAGAGCTGACCACGGAGGAATAATCACCGAAAATGTCCTGGACATCACCGAAAAACCAGATGATTAAATGGTTGCCATGGAAACACGTGCGTCAACAATGAAAATAGTTTTTTTTTTTCATTCGATTAAATAAATTTAAGTGTTCGATTCTGATTCTGATCTATACTTATAATAAATCTGTAGAAGTGAAAATTCTGTACATTGAAGATATCAAAACAATAAATGGCAGGGGGTGTTACTAGACCGACACCGATCCCAAAAATGTCATTAAAAAAATTTTTGTCTGTCTGTTCAGGCATCACGCAAAAACTACGGGTTCGATTACGATGAAACTTGGTATAATTATTCTTTAATATCCTGGGCACCACACTGGGTACTTTTTATCCCGGAAAAGTATATACAATAAAAAACAAACTTAATTTTGCGGTTCGATCCCTAGACCCGAGTACTGTACTAACCGCAAATAATAAGTTTGTCGTAGGTTTTTTATATTTTTTATATTCGGTTCGCCAAATTGACGCCGCCCGCCTGGTGGTAAGTCGTGACGACGTCTAGCGATTGTGGGCCACTCTCACAGCACATACGATAGAGAGTGGCCCTCAACTTGACGACCTACTGATGTGCCTCTTCACGCTCCGCTTAAAGAACCCAGGATTATATGTGGGAGGAAACGTGCACAGGCAGGGCGTTCCAGGCCACTATCGTTCGGCAGAGAAACGAACGTTTAAAACGTTCGGTTCTCGCGAACATGCTATCCACGTGTGGGAGTGGCATCTCTGCCCGGCACGCGTTGTTCGGGATCGGAAGGAAGAGGGTGGGATCAGATTGAAGAGCTCTTCAGAACAGGTTACGTCACCCGCAGTGGAGTTCACTATTAATGGTTTTTAGAACTTTTGTCTGTTTGTCTGAATGTTTGAACACGCTAATCTCAGAAATTATTTGATTTTTTGATTTGAACTTGCGGTTCAGTTTTCAATCGCTTCATAAATAAAAAAGTTAAGTAGATCTAAAGTAACACGCAGGCGGAGCTGCGGGCAACAGCTAGTATGTAATAAAAACATTTGCTCCGCTCAACATTTGCAATTAGCAGCATGCATTGCATACCTAGTTTATGTACTAACTATAATAGGTACGTGGGATCGACACTTAAACGCGCCCGGTAGTCGTCAATTAAATAGATTTGCCACCTTATAGGAACGCAAGGAACAAATGACGATCGCCGCAATTTGTAAATTCGTTCCTTGTCGTCGTTTGGCACGTATATGTCACTGACAATAGTGTATCAGTCGTTGATTTTTTTTTCTTATTTTTTTTAAAATATATATCTAATAGTGGCGGCGTCCGGGCTAACCGCTTGTCGATGCGAGGCGCGGGTAGGGGCGCGGCCCACGCGTGTTATATATTTATTCAACAAGGTTACTGGCGAAGAGTGGGCATATAACGAGCCTCTGCCTGTTAGGTAAGTAGGTATACAGGGTGAATTTTTGAAAAGAGCTTGGGTGGCCAAATCCGAAACTATAAGGAATAGCGAAAAATGCTCAATTGCCGTATATCATTACTTCGCAGAATTTGATCCTTAACAGCGACACTATCGTATGGTGTAATACTCGTAGTAATAAAGGATGTGCTTTTTTTCAAAATCAACGGGTTCGATTTCCAGCTAGGATTATTGGTTTTCCAAAAATCTAATGATGAGGTTTTAAGTGTTATCAAAATCGGGCTCGTGACTCCTTTGAGCATTTTTCGCTATTCCTTATAGTATCGGATTTGGCCATCCACGCCCTTTTCAAAAATTCACCTGTATATTATGCTTTTTAACAGATTTCAAAATAAGGAGGAGGTTCTTAATTCAACTGTACGTATAGTTCGCGAGCGATAAGCGGAGCTTTGCATTTGTGTGAGTGATCACAAAAAGTACAGTAAAAACTCTTTTTGTAGCTGTGTGAACTTATTTGGCTGCATTTCGGTAGACTGAAGTCGATTTTTGTGCCAATGTTTTTTGACTAGTTTTTTCTATGAGTCATGGGAATTTAGCCTACATACCACACTGGCCTGACGGGTTTGAGTCGAGTTTACCTTCTCTATTTGAATGTGTATATATTAATATTTTATTTACCATTTCATATATTCAATTAGAATCCGAGTTCAAAGTAAAGAAAACTATCTAATTTAATAATACCACAACATAATATTTCCTTGAACAACTGTGCAGTTGTTTACTTTGTATGAATATTAGATGTTTGTGAACATACAATTATCTAAATGAAAATGTTATTTGCGAGACTTAAAGCTTAGCTCGTAGGTATTATTTGAAATAGGTTAATATTATGAAGTAGGGGTAGTATATCGCCCATGGGTTGTGGAGGTCAGATGGCAGTCGCTCAACGGAACATATCGAAGTTCAACCGAATCGCATTTAGACTGGAAAGCCGACCCCAAATGAGTTGGGAAAAGGCTCGGTGGATGAGGGTAGTATTATGAAAAATGGCACTTTTATTTTGCCAGGACGTACAAGCATTTAGTAAAGGTATGTTAAAATTAGCAAAAATCCATATGAGGGTCGAGAGCCCTGAAGATGAGGAATGTCCTTTTGGTATGACTAATTGGACTTCTCTTCAGTTCATCAATACAACAGCAGATGTTCTAATTCGTCCAGTGAAGTAATAAAAGAGCCATAATTAAAAAAAAAATAACAGAAACTATTTCTCTTTCCAGAATCATGGTACATCACTGGCTTATCATCACGTTCTCGTGGTTCGGCACCGTCAGTCTCCAATACATCAACACAGGAGGCCTTGGCGCTGATGTCGGCTTCGACTCCATCGACACTGTCCAATACCCATTACCTTTTGCAAGTTCACCCCAAACCAGAAACGACTTCGAAACCCTCCAAAGTGATCCACTCAATGAACAGTTCTACCAACGAGACGATGTTTTAGCCGAACTACAAAGAAAACGACGGACTACAGAAGCAAAAATTGAAGGCAAAGGATGGAGTCCACACCTTGATTCTGATAGAACAATGTACATGCAAAGCAATGACCGAAGAATTCCTTTTGTAATCGGTGTTAGCGAAGTTGTCGAAAATAATGCTACTGCAAATGATATACTGGACCCAATGGAAAAGAAATACTTCAGCCCGTGGGGAGGTAAAATAGATATGGAAAATTTGTGGACTTGGAGGCGAGCCAATAGTATTAGAGAACCGAATATGCCGAAACGAGTACGATTCAGCCCTTGGGGAGGTAAACGCAGCGGCCAAATGGTCTACAAGCCAGGTCCTAAAAGTTCTCGTATTATATTCTCAACTTCAGGGTTCCCAGAAATATCGAAAATCTTATCACAGTATTCACCAAACCAAAACAAATACAATGTCGCTGAATTCCGGTTCATCCCGTTTGTTGATAAAAGGCATCCGATTAAGATGTTAGCTTTAAGCAACAAAGCGAATGAGAGAACGATACGAGAAGCATTACCATTCAAAAAGTTTTTAGAGACTTTACCGAAACTTTTTAGACCTGGACATCCTTATGTAAATATAAACTTGAATAAAGATGGCAAGAGGAAAGTGAAGTTTAGCGCGTGGGGTGGTAAGCGATCACCACCGATCATAGGCCCTATCTGGACACCAGCGACTGATAACTTGAAAGAATCGACGTTAGATACTTTACTTTTATTAAAAAGTCTTCAAGATAATGGTAATGGCGAGGAACACAATAAGATTTCACAGGCTTCGTAATTTGGAACTAGCGATTACTCCCGAGCTGGCACATGATGTCAGAAATAGACATAAGTTCCTTTTTAAGTATTAGTGCCATACTTATTCGTAACAGCAAAAAAAAATGTTGCCAGTGCGGGAGTTCTGTGTCCCTGATGACAGGCTGGGATCGTCAGGGACACTGTACTGATAAATTATGCTTAGGACTGTTACTCTTATTTATTGCGCTATCTGTTAGGGTTAATAAAAGATTATTAAGTTACAGTGGTAATCATTTCTCCCTAAATATGGTGAACAAAGGTAAATCAATACATATAATAAAATTGTAAGTGGTCTGTAAACATTCAGACAATAAGACAAAAAATTCTAAATACCATTGTTTTGGGTTCTTTTGCGGTCATAAAGCTCCCCTACAACATTCTCTATTATATCTTCGATAAAAACCATTAGAATTTTTTATCTTATTGTCTGAATGTTTGAATGCACTAATCTCAGAAATGGCTAAACCGATTTGAATGCAGTTTTCAGTAATGCATTGTGGTTTATTCAAGTTAACATGGTTTGTTTCATTTAAATCGGTTCATAAATAAAAAAAGTATGTCGATCTAAAGTATCACACATAATCGCAAGTTAAGCAACCCCTTTGGCACAATCAATATGTCAAGTGACAGACATGACAGACAGACACAAACATCACGCCTATATCCCAGATGGGGTAGGTAGAGGTGCGTTACATACCCACACTGTGCCTGTACTTTAGTTGGTCCCACGTACTATTCAGTAACTGGTGATCAAGAAAACTATAACACGCAGGCGGAGCTGCAGGCAACAGCTAGTTTAGAATATGTCTATATCGAGCTTGAAATTCTGAAGCTTACCTAAAATCTCACAATAGGAATTCAACCAACGATATCCTACTGATCAAGGCAGGTACCTAATTAGTACTTAATTGACCGAGCGAGCGAAGCGTCTCAGTTTTAACTCGAGGACTGGCCGATTTGGCGTTGTTGATATGTGTGTCAGTTCCGGCCGCATTTTTCAGCCGATTTTCATGAAATTTGGCACAAGTGTTCTTTGTTGCAAGGCGCAACTTTTGTCGAAGGGATATTTCGATTGGGGGGGAAATGGGGGGAAAATGCATTTTTCAGCCGATTTTCATGAAATTTGGCACAAGTGTTCTTTGTAGCAAGGCGCAACTTTTGTCGAAGGGATTTTTCGATTGGGGGGAAATGGGGGGAAAATGCATTTTTCAGCCGATTTTCATGAAATTTGGCACAAGTGTTCTTTGTAGCAAGGCGCAACTTTTGTCGAAGGGATTTTTCGATTGGGGCGAAAATAGGGGAGAAATGGGTGGAAAATGCGAAAATAACGCGATGTTTACTGTTCACAGAACCACTAGTTACTTATAGTAGGATATTCTAGTAGGTATATGTAGTCATAGGAGATAGTAGGTACCTTTCGAAAACTGCCAACTGGAATTGACCAATAGAAGCAGCTCTCATTGACTTCGACCTCAAAATTAAACCAATAAGCATTGTCTGATTCCTTCTACAAAAACTGGACATGAAATAAATAATATCACATTAACTTGCCAACTATTCAGACCCAGGTTACTATTACGTAAATCTCCCTGAAGTCCTGGCAATCCATTGCTGGTATAGGTATTCCTTGCACAGAAACAGCAACAGGCATACCCATTTATCCATTAAAATATGAATGAAAGAAACAAGAAGGGCTACTTTTTATTTATTTCTAGCTGCTGGTAACTTTGTACCGCCTAAAATTTTACTTTTAAACCTTTCCTAACTAAGGAAACGTTTAAAGGTACGAACATAGACAAATCGGTGCAGCCATTCCTGAGTTTTAGTGAGACAAAGGAACGGCGTTTTATTTTTATTTATACAGATTATTTATTATTATTTATATTTTATTTGTACACACAGCAAAAGAGTTAGGTATGCATATGTTTGTGTGTAAATGTGCAATTCCCATCTCGCTCGGCTGCAGGCAAATCATTCCGAACGCGGTCGCAGCTTCAATCGCGGCAGCACTGGCAGCCGATGCTCGGTAGCACCTTCACTGCCTGCAGCCGCGATAGGCGAGCACCTTAATACTAACGAGTATTTTAAACTGCCATCTAGCGGTATGCCTGATGTCCAATCTCTGAAACTATTTGGACTTTGCATCATGATTTAGGAACAAATTTAGATGCATTATCACAAAATTAACAAAAGCCGAACCACTAACACCAGCTTGTTTGTAATGAATCAATCTTGTTGGTAATTCTGGTTTTACCATTGTTTTTGACAAGTTTCACAGTCTCACTGGATTTGGAAGTTATTATTTAAAAATAAAAAGGACACACAAAAAAAAAATGTCTATGTATTTTGTGTATTTTAAGTATTTATGTAAGTATTCTTTCTTTTCCTATGATATTATTACTACCTGGGTAAGTTTATTAGTTCATTTATATTGTTATCCTACTCTTTCTTATCTTTTTTTATTATTTACTAAGCTTGATTTTTCTTTTCTCTTTCACGTATTGTACACTACCCTTTTAATTACTTTAACTCGCTATCCATCCAAAGGTTGTCTGGAAGAGATCGCTTTTAGTGATGAGGCCACCTTTTGTACTATCTTTAAGTTAAGTCTCCTAATTGTGTGTTTTCTTTTTTGTGTACAATAAAGAGTATTTGTATTGTATTGTATTATTTTTAATAACGGATTATTTAATAATAATGGAAATTGTGGCATGTACAAGTGAGTGTATTCAAAATATATTATTATTTGGCACTATGAATCAAAGATTAAATTATTCAGAAGGTTTAATAGAAATTCACACTTAACATTAAACACAAATAACAAGGAATGAGAATTTATATTTCATTTCAGTTATATATTTGCAAAATGAATTAAGGTATCGCTGCAAAATCTTGTGTAAACTTCCACTTATCACTTATGCAGTTCTCAAAATGATATGAACTCCAGAATCAGTGTCAACTTGTCGGCTTAATTGTCCCACCTTTAGTTTGAACGCTTCATCTTCAAACGCAGCTTGCATTTGACCACGTCCAAACATTCCTAAGTCACCTCCACGTTTCGCTGAAGAACAATCAGAGTACTTCGCAGCCAGATCAGCAAATGACGCATCGTTAGCAACTATCTGCTTACGATAACCTTTCAACAGCTCTATAGCTTCATCTTTGGTACGAGTGATGTTTTCTTCTCTCCACGATGATGGTCGTCTACTTTCAGCATGTTTTACTAATAAGTGGCTGCAGCGAACTTCGCCGGGGTCAGCTGGAGCCTCCGGTCGCTCCCATTGAGACTTTTTGGTGTACATATTGAGGAAGTAGCTCATACCCGTGGAACGGCTAGTCCTCATCTCCCATCCTTCAGGTAAAGGTGCTTCATTGTCTTGACTTGACATTCTGGAATTTATTTTGCATGTGTTTTGGTCGATATTTAGGAAAAGACAGTGCTTAGTAGTTCATATAAAATTGTAAACTTTAGGTTGTAATTCTTGATAATTTTAAGTTCTTAATTACAGTTATGTCCTATTTAAAATATACTAACACATTGTTCACCATAAATAGAGAAAAATAAACATAAATTCGAGATAACCTACACGTAACGATCTTGTAAAAGTAAGTTGAGAGACATACCTGAATTAATAGCAGCAGGACTATATTGATATTCACAACGTTTAAACTGTCGAGTCGATAAACAATTATTATCAATGCCACTTGATTTGACTCGAAATCTTATTTGCAAATCCTGATAAAGTTGTATGAAATCCACAATTCGCCGTTTGTGTGGTTTTTTTTTACTTTTGACAGCTTCGACAGGACGCTAGTTGACATTCTGACTTGACTAGTTTGGCTCCCTAAATTTTAATTTTAATTTTTGGTTATGGCAAACTAGAGCACTAAGATTTTCAAGGTCGTTCGGACTAGGACTACGCTAGAATATGGCATAATATTATGTTATGATGCGATGTTATGATGATCATATTATATTATAGCACAACAATATACGATAGCCATACATTTACCTTTAAAACGTTCACATTACGCTATTCTATACAGTATGGGTTAGCTAAACGCTAATTAAGCGATGCTGGCTGCGCTATATTGCACGCCACCCCACCACCATCCGCCTCCTTCAGTTCTACTTCAGTCCTTCCCACCGCACCGCCCTTCACCGTTTTTGGAAGGTTTTTGTGTGTGTAATTTGTCAAGCTTGCGAAGCCGCGGGCGAAAATGCAATTTTTTTTAAAAGAAGTAACGTAATATTATTAAAATTTATACCTACATATTTTTTAGCTTTTATACAGGCCTTTAATCTGTTTGGCCACGAATCTATGTATTTACGCACTGTTTCCAAGAGAAACTTTGCCACTGCTTGCTCCAAAGATTTTTTAAGAGACACAATGTCACCGTGTCATTTAGAACAGGCCATGTCCTCTAAAACTGACCATAATTTGTAGTCTAAAGGGTTGAGGTCTGGGCTAGATGAGGGCCAGTCTTCAACTCTTATACAGTGCGGAACGTTGGTATCTAGCCAGGTTTGGGTAGTTCATGCCTTGTGACCAGGAGCAGAGTCCTGCTGGAAAGTCCACGGTATATTTTTAAAAAGTGTATTGCTGAGAGGTTTCACAACATGATCCAAGACAGTATCTTGATACACTTGGCTCCATACCCACTTTGTGCAAGGCGATTCCATATTGTAATTTGATAATGAACACGAAAAAATATGTGAAATGGTGCGAAATCGAAAGAAGTTTTTAAAATAATATACATGTTCCAAATTCAAAATAATTAAAAAGTTGAAAAAAAGAAAAGTTTTAATGTAACAAACAGTAGGCCAGACCAATGATATTTTATGTAATGTAATTATAAAACCGTCATTGGGCCAGACTAGTTATAAACGCTAACATTTATAGCATAATGTTTTGTCTGAAACTAAGGAATTTTCACTTAAGTATAGTAGGTATGATTTTTGGGCTCTTTTTCGAATCTTCACGAGACTTCCTCTATTATCATAAATCTTCCCTTTTTTAGATTTCTAATAATTAATCATTGATTATGATCCTACATAAAAAACAAAGTTCTCCTTGTCAATTTGTGACAAACTCAAAAACTACATTACCGATTTTCATGCTGCTTTCACTATTGGATGAAGTGGTTCTCGAGGAAGATTTTAGTACCTATGATAATTTGTTACAGCAATATATCTAATAGCGACATCTGTGCTTTCAACAATTAACTACTATAAAAAGAAGAAAACTTTATGAAGTCACAAGTAAACACAACTCAAATAATATCTGAGTCTTAATAATAGATGGCGTGTATTGTTCCTATTATATTTCAAGTCTCACATTGTTCTCTATACAAATTAGTACCTACTGAACAACAAAAGGAAATTCAATCATTGAAAGGAAGTTTACATAATAAATTTTAAGCGCTTGAATACTGGCGATATTGTTTCACATTTATTTTACTTATCACAAAACGAGGTTCAGTTGATTTTTTTTTTAATTAATAAACTTAGCAACCTTTAACAACTCATTGATAGGTGGGATTTTTGTACTATACGTCATTTAAATAAATAAATAAATATTTATGAACATTCTCACACAACGTCATCTAGTCCAAACTAAGCTATAAGCCTGTAACTGATAAATATAATTAGATATACACGAATATTTTTTGACTACCATAAAAATTTCAGGGGCTCATCTGGAACGTATGTATTTCAATATCCTATATGGAATAATACAAATACCCAACCATACAAAAAAACAAAGTTATTAACGTTTTTAAAATCTCAAAATACGTGGTCACGCATGGACACCACCATTTTATTTTACGCACGATGTTTGATAGTAAATAGGTACCTATCATATCAATGAACTTTGCAACATTGTTGTAATACTCGAACGAAATATCCCGATTGCGGGGTGCACGCGGTGGAATGAATGAAAGAAAATCTATTGAGTAAATTATTTTACGTAGTAAACAAATATTACGTGGTTTTCGGGAAAAAAATGACATACTTTATTCTTTTTTTATAGCATGGATGGGTTTAGTATCGAATACCTATCACTTCCCTGATTTTTTTCTGGTAATTAAAAAATATTCGTGTATATTTATAAATAGCGCCTCAGGGATGGTTGCTGAAGCTCGTGTAGATTGTTTCTGCACGACCATGAGAAAGCGGTGCGCCTCCCTGGTGGCCGGGTGCGGGCCAGCCCCAACATCAACAGGCTAGACTGTTTATATGGGAATCACTGCTGCAAGCTGTCTACCTCAGTGATAGATGTGTGGCGGTGATTCACATACAAGCAGCTGCTTTATTATTTTTATTTCCTGCTTTATTTTTATTTTCATGTTTTTACATAAGATTAAGTAGATAGCATAATACTAACATAGATACAAGGGTAACCTATTGAAATCTCGAATTTCTGTTACCCGAATCTTAAAACCCCGAAAACGGTTGGTAGAACATGGTAGAAAATGACAACTTTTTAAAATTCCCTTTTTAATTTCCCAGATGAATCAATTTCCAGGTACACTAAAACCAAATTTTCAAAAAGTATTTTTTTGTTTCCCATATTCTCATAATCCAGATATAGTTATACCAGATTCTCAGAATACTTTTTTTTGTTTCTCATCGTAACTACCATTTTCCAAATAAACTATTACCAAATTTTCATAATCTTTTTATTTGGTTCCCATGCAATCGTGTTCCAGCGAAACTATTGAAATACATAATATTATTTTTGTATTTCAAAGCAATGAGTTTGCTTAAACTATTCTTAAAATATTAAGAAAGAAATTATAAATAGATCACAAAAATTGATGCCATCGGCGGGACTCGAACCCACGGCCTTTCCCTTACAGGGGGAGTGCTCTGCCAACTGAGCTACGATGACCACTACCGACGACATCGAATTTTTGCTTCATATCATATTCATAATTTCTACATCGCGCTATTAAGGTTAGCGTTGGATCCACCTACCGCAGTTCTACCGAACTAACGGCACCAGTGTATCGTGTTACAACGATATTTAAACACTGATTTTTAGATGAATCCTTACCAGATCCATATATTTTTGTATTTCAAAGCAATGAGTTTGCTTAAACTATTCTTAAAATATTAAGAAAGAAATTATAAGTAGATCACAAAAAAGGTTCGAGTCCCGCCGATGGCATCAGTTTTTGTGATCTATTTATAATTTCTTTCTTAATACATATTATTATGTTTTGTTTCCCATGCATTATTTACCTATTACAGATAGGTTTAAGTGTCAAATTCGACTCAGTAGGTTATGTTAGGTTAGAACTACGAACCGACTCGCTATTGTTTTACTTGCTATTAAATAACCTTAACCTATCTGTAGATAGGTTAAGGTTATTTAATTATTTATTTATTTAATATAAAAGGATTTTGTTTTTCTTGATCTGGATATTGTTTGTCTGGATATCAATTAACTGTACCAATTTCAAAAATTTGTGTTTTAAAAATTGGGCTTTCGTGCATATGGATTATGGTCATCTGGATTTTGTGCATTTAGATTTCGTGTGTCTGGAACTCATTCGTCTGGATTCTAAAACGTCGTACAAATGAATAAATGGCAAATGAAATTCGGAGTTGCGATTATATGGCAAACAAAACTTCGGAATTTGTAAAATTATCTTTTATCTCCGTGAGAGTCTGACGCCGGCTACAGCCTTTCTACTTTGGAAAACAAAGGAGGCCCTAAAAAGCGACTTTAACTACATATGGTGCAAACACGGCAACATCTTGGTCCGTAAAAATGACAAAGAAAAAAAAATTTACTCGATCCGAACCATGCAAGATATCGAAAAGGTAAAATCATCCCATGCAAAATGTAAGTAATTGATTTTATTCATTTATCCTTATGCAAAATAAACTTTAACAAGTATAGTTGATATATCTACCTACTTAAATTAAATTGTTAATGGATACAAGTGACTCAACAGATTCCAGTATTAATGAACTAGATTGTGAACTTGGGATGATTTTGCTCGTAATATCCAAACACCTCTAAATAGCTTGTTTATTTTTCATGTTAACATTAATTCAATAAAAAAATATTTCTGTCAAATGGAGATGATGGTTTTGAATAGTGTTCATACGGTGCACTTAGTGTTGGTAACTGAAGCTAACATTAAAGAGGAACTTGTACACATGTATCACCTGCCCGGCTATCAATTATATTACGAGTTAAGATCACAGCGGAAAGGTGGCGGTGTATTACTGTATGTACACAACTCATTGTGTTTTAATAGAAGGCACTGTCAAACTGTCATGGAATTTGAATATATTACCGGTGATTTAATAATCGGCGCTGAGTGCACGGTAGGAATAAGCGTCATTTATAGACCACCAGATACCTCAAAGCAGCATTTCATAAGGGAACTATATTCCTTACTATCGAACTATCCTGTCTGCCAGGAGCATGTACTTATGGGAGATATGAACATTAACATAAAAAACCGTGAATCGATCACTAAACGATACCTAAATTCGCTAAGCAGTCTCGGCTTTATTAGTTCATATACGCGTATCAAAGCTAAAGGCGATATTATAACTAAGTCATGTATTGATCAGGTGCTCGTCCGAAACGTATGTACGTATAGCTATACAGCGGCAGTGGTGAGGAACGGCCCAGCTGATCACTACATAACCGGTTGTGCGATAGCAGGCGCGCTAAGCGCAAACAATATTCACTCTCAACTGCAATTTAAAACCTTAATGAATGAACAAAGAGTGCATAGTGAACTGGGTGACGTTGACTGGTCAATACCATTACAGTACAGCTGCCCTAACGAGATTGTAAATTATGTTTATAACAAATTCACCGACGTATATAATACGAGTATGTATTCCAGTAAAATAAGTAACAGCAAAAGAAAAGAGTGTACCTGGGTTAATGACCGGCTAAAGTATATGTGTAAAAAGCGTGATGAACTGTATATGATATGGTTGAAAGATAAATACAATGTAGAAAAAAGATTGTTGTATAATAGGTATAGAAATAAAACAAACAAATATACACAATTTTTAAAAAATAAGAAAATCATGACAGAAGTTTCCCAAAATTTTGGTAATACAAGGAAGATATGGAGTATAATCAACAGCCTTACTGGTAAAACTGTGCAGTGTATTGATAACTTATTATTAAAAAAAATTAAAATGGATGCATTAACTTTGTCGAACAAATTTGCAATGGAGTTCGATAATAACACAAAAATTATTAGTAAAAACTGTTCCTTACATTGTCTAAACCCAACATCGTACCTCATATGCCCAGATAGGTCAAAAAGGGTCAAGTGGGCGAATGAGGAAACGGTTGAAAAAATTATCAAAAGTATAAATGTAAAAAAGAGCCCGGGATATGACGGCATACGAGCCAAAGATATAATTTCCTTATCTGAAAAATTGGTACCTGTCATGACCCACCTTATTAACTGTAGTTTAAAAACTGCCATATATCCCGACCTCTTGAAAGTAGGGGTGATTAGACCAATATATAAAAAAGGCAAACAGGATGATTTTAACAATTATCGGCCCATCACTATTTTATCATGCATTGATAAAATTATGGAAAGATATTTGGGTAACGAGATCAGTGACTTTATGTATTCTAATAACATTATTAATGACAATCAGTTCGGGTTTCAGAAGAACAAAAGCACAACTCAACTTCTATGTAAATTCACTAACGAGGTTAACGCTCACTTAGATGGAAAAAGGCATGTATTGGCATTATTTATTGATTTTAGCAAGGTTTTTGATATGCTCCAAAATGACATCCTGTTTGATAGGTTATTGCGAAGTGGGATACAGGGTCCCCTTTTGGATCTATTGAAAAATTATCACCATAACAGATTTACGACCGTAAAAATAAAAAATGAATTTAGTACCCTTGTAATGACCACTAAAGGTACGGCCCAGGGTTCTATAATAGGACCCACTGAATATCTATTATTATGTCAACGATATGTCCAATGTGATTCGGGGGGGTTCTGTATACCAGTTCGCGGATGACACATGCCTACTTGTTGCCAGCAAAGAAATCCAAGAAGCCCAAAAACTTCTGCAGCACGACTTCAACCAGCTGTGCAAGTGGGCGCATGATGTAGGCTTAGTAATAAACGCACAGAAGACAAAAATAGTTCACATACACTCCTCACATAATAAAACGTTGACTAAACCCGAAATTGTAGCCAATTGTAGCACATAATCACGACTGTATGCACAGGTCTTTGTATAGTGGCTGCAAGTGCCCGAAACTAGAGGTTGTGGCACATCATATGTACATCGGACTCATGATTGACACCCGGTTCTGCTGGAGACAGCATATAGATAATGTGTGTAACAAACTAAGATCTATATTAAGCAAACTCAGTGTATTAAAATTCAAATTACCATTTCAAGTACTACGGATGTTATACATGGCTTTGGCAGACTCGGTTGTCGGCTATGGGTTGAGTAGCTATGGTAGGACTTATAAAACATACCTAAATGATATATACAACCTACAATTGCGCTTGCTAAAGGTGATTGTACCAAAGCATATTAAAGAAAAATATACTAACAATGATTGCGAAATATTCAAGTACTGTAATGTTATGAGTGTTTTTGATAAAATTTAATTTAGTATCCTCACTGAAACTAGTGTACCAGAGAGACTGGTTGAGAGGACGAGACCTGAGTACATGAGATCAATCATACACAAAAATAAATACATACTACCTAAAACTCAAAATGTGTATGGAGAAAGAGTTGATGACTACTTGGTTCCTGTCTTTTTAAACGGGCTACCTGACGAACTACAGAATCTTTATAGAAGCACTCATAAATCATTTAAATGTAAACTAAAACTGCACTTTCTCCAAAATTTCATAATGAGAGAAGATATAACAATTAACACATATACCAGTAACCGTAGTTAACTACATTATCGACAGTTTTCTAATGTATAGTTAAACTAATTTATATATAATTTCTAAAAAATAATTTAGTTTATTAATTGCGGTTCCCCATACTCAGATAGACCCTGCGAGGTCTTCGTAGTGTGGGACATTGTAATGTATAGATTGTATTTTACGTATATTGGAAAAAAAAAAAAAAAAAAAAAAAACGGGCTATTGCCAACCGAAATAGCAAATTTATGTCAATAAATTTAAAAAACTAATAAAAAGTAAATTGTGCCATAAAGCTTATTATAGTATTAATGATTTCTTAGATGACAAGGCGGCCTGGTTGTAACAACGTAACGAATTGCTCCTTTCTAAATAACTCTGTATTAGATTTAAGATGAAATATTTTGAAAAAAGCCGAGCTGAGTTTCTTGAGGGCTCTTCTCAGTCTCGTTGCATTTTGGAACCCTCGGTAGAGTCACACCAACTTCTGACGAATCTAAATAATTTTCTGAAAATTTCAAAGATAATAAACGTTATTTTATTTTATTTATTTTATTTTATTTTAATTATTCCACAGTACATATG
The DNA here is from genome assembly GCA_963556515.1 of Nudaria mundana. Classification (NCBI taxonomy): domain Eukaryota; kingdom Metazoa; phylum Arthropoda; class Insecta; order Lepidoptera; family Erebidae; genus Nudaria; species Nudaria mundana. The sequence goes on along the minus strand of OY748306.1, from coordinate 16,297,815 downwards.
CTGCTAAGAATCAATTATGACCAAGTATAATTATGCCAAAAAAGTATGCCAAATTCATTGTGCCAAAACATTTTAGGATTACATATATTATGTTAACGAAAGGTATACCTTGTTCTACTATGTTATAAAAGAGTAATTGATCTGTGATTTTAGCTATAAAAATTATTTAGAAACTGTTACAATCTTATTAAAACGATCTATTCGAGATAATTTTTGTATATTCATTTCTTTACTTATAGTTGTATATTTTTAAGTATAAAGAAAAACATTATTGTTGCCTAGTTCATAAACTTGGCAAAAATTTTTTTTTTTATCTCTATATATAAAAATTATTAATGCCTATTTCCCTTCGTCACGACATCACGTGAACGACTGGACCGATTTGGCTAATTTGGGTCTTAAAATATTCGTGGAGGTTCAGGGAAGGTTTATAAGCAAATTTGAGGCGGTACGAAGTTCGCCGAGACCACCAGTTATATTATAATTAAGGTTATTAAATAAAGAAGAGTCATTGATCTGTGATTTTACGCATATACTGATGTTTTTTATTTTACTTATCACTAGACATTAATTTTAGTCTCAAATGATGATACATTAATGTTTGTACCGCAAAAACCAATTTTTAAATTAGTGGTGCCAATGGGAATCGTATAAAATATCCTTCCCGTTCGTCCCACTGAACTTGATGGTGGGGCCAACGGGAATGAAAATTAATTAATTTATAGAATTCCCGTTCGTCCCACTGGTGGGGCAAACGGGAATAATCCGTAAGATCGTCAATAGCAGTGACCGAAATAAAAAATAACCGATGTTTTTTTCGATATCTTAGTATATAGTTGATCCGACTACTATATAGTCACTGCCGCTAATACTGGGCTGGCTTTTGAACACAATTAATAAATTTTCTATGCTTGTAAATATTAGCTATACCTACTTATGGCGTAATTACGTTAGCCCTATGTCTATTAATATAAAAAACTCCCCAGGGGTTCCAAGTAATTGATCTTAGTGGACTGAGCTGTTTTCGGCAGTCCATTACCAGACGCCCTGGGTACATCCTCGGAAAAATAACCCCAGGGCTTTTGTCAGGTTGTGAAATAAAACAAAATATATAATGAAATTAAATAATTTGTTATTATTATAAAACAACACATCTATAGGATGTATTTTCTAGTCATTGCCGTGCTTATAATTATATAGCGACTAAAATGGAGTTTTGTTTTGACAACTATCACAAAACATAAATGCATAATTTTAGTATAAGCATCAGTTATCCGTTATTTTGCAAGGGAACAGAAACACGCATACATCAACAGTTTGACATCTCAAATAGTATCATAATTATTGGTTCCATCGCTAAAGCAAATGGTAATGTTATGGTAATGGTAATGTTTCGTTGCGAAGACTAGTTCCAATTTTAAAAACTAACTAATTAGTTAGTTTTTAATTAAAAACATTTTACAGAAAATGACAGATCTATTAAAATCACCAGTATAAAGAAAAACGTGACTCCTTACGAATAAAAACTGCAAATATGGTAAATTATTTATC
>OY748306.1:16042905-16296064 GCA_963556515.1 Nudaria mundana | reverse complement strand
GGGGTCCCTCAAGACTGATCATGCGGGTAGAGCCGCCCATGCGTTCGCTCTCTCCCACGGTCTGACCCAGATGGTATGCGGGATCACCCGGATACCAGACAGGTCAGATCACGCGCCCGCTCTGCTGGATCTACTGCTGACGAGTCGCCCAGCCTAGTACAGTGTTTCGGTAGGAGCCCCACTGGGTAGTTCCGACCACTGTGTTGTTCACGCTGGCATGAAGGTGTCACCTCCTGCACGTCCTGTACAAACGTCACGACGACTATGGCACTACTCGTCAGCGGATTGGGACGGTCTACGCGATTATTATGCGTCCGTCCCCTGGAGCCAGCGCTGCTTTGTAGGAAAGGCTCCTTTGGATAGTGCTTCTGCTATTGCTGGCGAGATCAGTTTAGGGATGGATTATTACATCCCTTTCACTGATGTCGCCAGTATCCGCAAAGCCCGTCCCTGGTTCGGGCGAGATTGTGCCAAAGCTGTTCGACAAAAACAGTCGGCATATCGCGCCTGGATCAGGGCCCGGGCTGTGCGCGACCCAAACGTGGGCCACCTCAAAGCAGCGTACAACCGGGCCACAAAGTCGAGTAAGAGGGCCTTTAAGAGAGCGGATGCCCAGCGCGTCGCGCGGCTTGGTCAGGAGCTCACTTCCCATCCCACGGGCAGCCGTGGATTCTGGCAACTGGCCAAAGCCGTGCAATCTAACTTTTGTCAGCCCTCGCTCCCACCGCTGCGTTACCCAGATGGAACACTGGCTCAAAAAGCCCAAGAGAAAGCGGATATGCTCGCAGACCTCTTTGCGGCTAATTCCCGGGTCGACGATCGTGGCCTGCAGCCCCCCGCCATCGCCAACTGTGGCCACACAATGCCTGATATTGTTATCAGGCAATATGATGTACGGGCAGTGCTGCGGTCACTCGACACGCGGAAAGCCAGTGGCCCTGACGGCATTCCGGTGGTGGTGCTACGAAAATGTGCAGCTGAGTTGTCTCCAGTATTAACGCGTCTGTACCGCCTGTCATACTCTTCAGGGCTCGTGCCGGAGGTCTGGAAGGAGGCGAACGTACAACCGATCCCCAAGAAAGGGGATCGGTCCGATCCAGGCAACTATCGACCCATAGCTGTCACCTCAGTCATTTGCAAGGTGCTTGAGCTCCTTATAAATAAGCAGCTCATGCAATTCCTAGAGGATCACTCGCTAATCAATGATCGACAATACGGCTTCAGGCCAAAGCGATCAACGGGTGATCTTCTGGCATTCGTAACGCATGTCTGGGGTGGGGCTATGGAAAGGCACGGCGAGTCCTTGGCTATTAGCCTGGACATCGCCAAAGCCTTCGATAGGGTCTGGCATGCTTCGCTCCTTTCCAAGCTTCCGGCATATGGTCTACCTCCTCAACTGTGCAGCTGGATTGCCAACTTTTTAAACGAGCGCCGAGTGCGGGTCCTCTGCGGTGGCCAGGCTTCTCGCTTCTTGCAAGTGAATGCCGGGGTACCGCAGGGGTCCGTACTATCACCAACTCTCTTTCTTCTGCATATCAATGATATGCTATCCCTCGGGAACATTCATTGCTATGCAGATGACAGCACACTGCACGGGAGTTACTCGGTTCGTCCGACGGCGGGGCGATCTGAGATTGAGGAGGAGAGACGACGACTCGTGGCTGATCTCGACCGTAACCTCGACAGTATCTCTCAATGGGGTACCGAGAACCTGGTCGAGTTCAATGCCCGCAAAACACAGGCGTGTGCATTTACTGCGAAGAAATCCCCTTTCCTTCCCCTACCCTCTCTTCAGAATGCATTATTACCAATGAAGGACAACCTTGATATCCTTGGCATAGACATTCGTCGAGAGCTCAATAATAAAAACTACATCGAAAGATGTATAGGGCTAGCTTCGCGGGAACTAGGAATACTGAATAAGGTAAAGAGATTCTTTACACCGGACCAGAGGTGTCTGCTGTACAAGACGCAGATTAGACCCTGCGTCGAATACTGCTCTCACCTCTGGGACGGCTCCGCGAAGTATCTGCTGGACGCTCTCGACGCTATGCAGCGACGGGCTATCCGTATTATAGATTGTCCGGAGGTAACGGGAAGCCTTGAGCCGCTAGTTCAGCGCCGAACAATAGCTTCCTTGGCCGCATTCTACCGTATTTACCACGGCGAGTGTTCTGAAGAGCTCTTCAATCTGATCCCACCCTCTTCCTTCCGATCCCGAACGACTCGTGCCGGACAGAGATGCCACCCCCACACAGTGGATAGCATGTTCGCGAGAACCGAACGTTTTAAACGTTCGTTTCTCTGCCGAACGATAATGGCCTGGAACACCCTGCCTGTGCACGTGTTTCCTCCCACATATAATCCTGGGTTCTTTAAGCGGAGCGTGAAGAGGCACATCAGTAGGTCGTCAAGTTGAGGGCCACTCTCAATAGTAATGTGTGCTGTGAGAGTGGCCCACAATCGCTAGACGTCGTCACGACTTACCACCAGGCGGGCGGCGTCAATTTGGCGAACCAAATATAAAAAAAAAAAAAAAAAGGTTCCAAAATTGAACCCTGCGGTACCCCCATTGCTACAGGAGAACCAGGTGACTGTTTACCATTGATCACTACTTTCTGGACCCTATCACTTAAGTAAGAATTGACGAAATTCAAGGCCGTCCCCCGGATTCTGTCAAGTTTCTTAATTAAAGTCTGGTGCTGAACGCAATCGAAGGCCTTAGATAACTCACAGAATACACCATAAGCATCATATGACTCATCCCATGCCCTGTATATACACTCTAATAATTTAATTTCGGCATCAGTGGTGGACCGACCACGAGTGAAACCGAATTGTTTTGTATGTAATAGTTTATTAACGTTAAAGTGATTTTGCATTTGATAAAGCATAATTTTTTCAAAAATTTTAATAAATGTAGGTAGTACAGAAATGGGACGGAAATTGGACGGATCTGAAGTACTACCCGATTTAAACAGGGGAATTAATTTACTAGATTTCATTAAATCAGGGAACACACCACTATCAACACAATTATTAAATATTATTACTAGTTCAGGAGCAACCATTTCAACAAAAGAATTTACTAAATACACAGAGATGCCCCAGAGGTCAGCTGTTTTCTTGATATTTAAAGATTTAAAAGTTTTTAAGATGGTGTTTATGTTAACTTTACTGAATTTAAATATAACGTTACAACAAGGAACGTTTGCTTTTAACAAAGATTCTGCAATGGGGGTTGAAGAGCCTAGGGTTTTTGTCAAATCTACAGGAATTCGGGAGAAAAATTTTTCAAATTCCTTAGCGACCGCGAAGTCTGATGTAGTTATTTTACCATTTATATTAAGTTTAAAATTATTATCATTTCATTTTTGTTGACCTCTTTCCGCGTTTATAATTTTCCACGGACCACACTTCCGAAGTTTGGTCCCCAAAGTAACGGGGGCGACAGCCACGCTCTCGCGACTGATGCCCAACTTAAAGGGACCCAACTGTGGGAGGGAGAGGGAGACTGTACCTGGGGATCGTGCGGAGTATGGTCGTGTAGGGGCTCCCGTATGGGCACCGAGACTGACGGCCAACAACGCTGCCGTTTTACACAGATCGTTGAGTACCTTGGCGGTCAGAACAATAAGAGGGTACCGCATGATCTCCCTAGAGGCTGTATCCTAGCCGCGACCCCTCCATTGGACTTGGAAGCGAGAGCCCTTGCGTCATTGTTTCAATGGCACAAGGAGGCGCTGGAGCGCGACCACAGGCCTGCGTCTCGAGAAATCGAGGCCCAACGGTCCCAACTCCGCCAGGATCTCATGGAGACATGGAAGGTGCGACTTGAGCAGCCAAAGTGGGGAATCATTACCATCGCGGCGGTGAGACTGACCATGGAGGAGTAGCTGCAGAGGCAGCACGGTGGTCTCACGTATCGTGCGACAAAGATCATCACCGGGCACGGAAACTTCGGTGAGTATCCGTTTCGCATGCATCGTGAGATCACACCTGCGTGTCAACACTGCGAGGCTTCCGGCAACGACACGGCATTCCACACGCTGATGGAATGCTCAGCGTGGGCGAGTGAGCGCCGGGACCTCGTTGTGGGCTTGGGCGTAGATACCCTTTCACTGGAGACCATGTTACGAGCCATGGTCTCTAGCGGGAGCCAGTGGAAAGCGGCCGTTTCCTTCTGTGAGCAGGTTATGCTCGTGAAGGAGGCGGCTGGTAGGGTGAGGGAACGTACCCTCCCCGCTGAGTTCCGAAGTATGCGGCGAGGGTGCCGCAGACGTGACTACGCCCAGGATCATCAACTTCCATGATCGGGGCCTGAGGACGGTGGATTAACAACCCACCGTCCTTACAGAAGCAGGCTAGAAGGGCTGCGGGCTGTGGGGCTTCACCCCACGCACGCCTTCACTCACCGACGCGGGATAAAACCCGACCCCAAAGATGCGGGATGCGGGATTCAGTGTCCACCGGAGGCGCTCGGCAACGGACGTAGTTTCAGCCGCGGCCCAGGGCTGCGGACTAAAAAAAACTTGTTTCGGGTACTTTGTTTATAGTGAACGATACAATCGTCATGCACTATGTCGGTTACGATAACCAGTCGGGTCGGTTGCGATATAATTTTCAGTTTTAAAATGAACTTGCGATAAATATTGATATTTTCGCCTACGTTAATATTTAAAAAATTGTTACGGTTAAGATAAAATTAGAGAATACAATAATGACTTTAGGCGGGAAATGTCAATAGATATAATAATATAATATCCGTAATGGTTTAAAATGTCGATTTCGATACAAAACGGATTTTTGAAAAAATGTCGCTTACGCTAATTTGGCAGTAATGGCTCGATATAATAAACGAAGTCTTTTATTTATAAGTGACATTTTGATAATAGTTTACAATAAAACCAAAATTTTCGCTCTCAAATGATCCGTGAAACTCACAGGGGTAACTTACCTAGGTGTTGCCACAGAGCTATGTGTAATTGACCGGGACTCATTGTACGCAAAGGGTAATTGGACATGCAGCCTACTCGTTATCATTATTCAATATTCGCCAATTAAACAACCAGACAAACTAGCCTCGATGTATTTACATTGTTTACTTACGCGTGAAATTTTAATGAGTCTTTAGAAAATGGGAAGTCTTCACAGTTTTATCAGATCAGTATTTATTTGGTGCTTTTAAATCACGATTTTATATCATTCGCGTATTAATAAATAATCATCATCCACTAAGCTTTTTCCCAACTTAGTTGGGGTCGGCTTTCCAGTCTCACTGCGATGCGGCTGAACTTTAATATTTTCCGTGGAACGACTGTCATCTGACCTCTACAACCCAAAGACGATATCGAATTCTTTATTCTCTATCGGATTTTGATTTACACACACACACATATCACGCCTATATCCCACAAGGGGTATGCAGAAGTGCATTACACACCCACAATTTTCCAGTATTTTAGTCCCACGTAATACATATAATGGGTAATATCCAAAATGGCCGAATGAATTTAATAAAAACTAGCAGCTATATTGCAATTTTGAAAGAAATTGAAACCCGTTGCCTTACGATGGACTGTTGATTAAAGACGCTATGGCACCGCCAATTAAAGTTCTGGGGCGTCTTGGATTAGATTTTGTCTTGGTCTAGCTTTTGATTTAGGGCTCCAAATACCCGTAACGACTGTCATAGATGTTTGTATGACAACCGGGACCAACCGGGGCGGATTCATCATTGATGTCTTTGGAAATTTACTTTTATCTATCGAAAATTCAACACCCAGGTAAATAAATAGGTATAAAGGTACCAAAGTAGGGATATTCATTTTATGGAGTCCAAAATTTCCTAGCATCATAATAATTATGATATAAAAATAATTATAAAATAAGCAGCTTTATTATAATTTTGAAAACTACATTTGAAACCAGTTGCCTTGCGATGAAATGTTGATGAAAGGCAACAAAATCTTACGTGCCAGCCGCTGTGGCACTGCCAATTAAAGTCCTGAGCGACTCGGATTATTAAACCTATTAACCAGAAAACCTATTAGACTTATTAAAGGAATAATGTACATGAATGTTCAACTTCCTTCAATCCAGAGTGTAGGGTAGGCGGCGAAGTTAACGGCCAACAACTCAACGCTCCTTAACAGACCGTTGAGGACCTTGACCGTCAAAACAATAAGGGGCTACCGCACGATCTCCGGAGAGGCTGCATGTCTTCTAGCCGGGACCCCTCCATGGGACCTGGAAGCGAAAGCCCTTGCGTCATTGTTCCAATGGCGCTGGAAGGCGCTGGAGCGGGACCACAGGCCTGCGTCTCGAGAAATCGATGACCAGCGGTCCCAACTCCGCTAGGATCTCATGGAGTCATGGAGTTAATACGTTCTGCTTGTAACCAGAGACACCCGGCAACGGACGTTAGAGCGGCCACGGCCTTGGAACGCAGAATAAAAAAAAAAAAAAAAAAGGGTGTAGGGTAGACTGCCTACAGTTGTGACAGTTTTCATAGTTAGCTAAGAGCTTAAAAATATTCTTTTACCCGTTGCACTCTTCTCGGTACATCCCGCACCACTGTCACTACCGTACCCAGTCTACCCTACAAATGGATGTCGAAATTCATTTGGTTGTTAGACGCTATGCTCACAAAATAAACGATCAAAGCTATGTTGCACTCTGGACAGAGTACTTACGGTCAGTAGTAGGTATTTGTTTGTACTGGCACAAATTAATTTGCTAGACAAACGGCAAGTTTAATTACTGCCATGTGTACCTAGTATCTATCTTAATACTTAGTAAGTACCTAGTATTTGTTTTAACACAAACAAATATTAGGTACAACACAAGGTACAGTACAATTTATATATATACCTACACTACATTTCTTTTCTTTCTTTCTTTGTTTCATTAGGTACTTTTCTATTAGTGATTTCTGTTATGCAGATGTGAATTACACGCCCAAATTTTGCCAGTAATTTAGTCCCACGTAATAGGGGGCAAGCCTTTGCTCTTGCCCCCTATAACGTGTGGATATAGGTGTGATGTATGTATGTCTGTCTGTGTAAATATAAAATGAGTCTAAGGCTTAGACCTAGTTCGCATGCGTTGTGAATTTAATAAATATGTCAGCATTTTAAACTTTTAGATAAAAATGTATTGTAAAAGCCGTCGCGTGGAACTAACTTTCGTTGGAGTGGCTGCTATTATCATTTTTATCAATTGTGAATACTTGTGTGTATTGTTGTGTATACTTACAACAACAATGTCGCGATTTTCCCTCTTTCAGGTAAGGTATAAACCGTGAGAAACATAATATGTATGTACCACTAAGTAAAGAAAAATACTGTGTTGCCATATTGACTAAATATGCGTTTACTATGGCAATTTTTAGTAATTTGTCAATCAATCAATATGTAGCAACAAGGGGAGTAATGTAAAGCATTTTTTTCGCGTAATTCAGTAAGTATAACGTAAATTTATTCTTGTCGCCTTGTGATGCCGTAGCTTGACGTCACAATCGACCGTCATTGCTTATAATTGAGCACATTTATTACCTGTGTAAGATCACCTTTACTTAGCAGCTTCTTCTTTTTTTAAAAACGTGGCTCATCGATATTCATCGATGATTTCGCCAATGTCAAGGTAACAGAGCACAGAGAAGAACTAGTTCGCGGTGCGGGACTAGAAACGGTGTTCGGTATTATAATTTGAGTGTTTGGGCCTGGATTTTTGCCCACCGCCATAGGTAACCTAAAAGACCACCTGCCACGCGCTCCGCAAAACCCCAAGTCTGGGAAGCAGCTTGTCGTAGGATTCGGTTAGTTCATTCCAACTGAAACGTCGAGGAAATTTTGATTTTATCACGATAATCTTCATGCATGCCCAGACTGTTTATTTATTTATCAATACATACATGTATCATTACAGGATAACCTAATTCGATACTGTAGCCTCTATTTAAGGAAAACACACACACACACTATACTAATTCAATTATACATTAATAACATATAGGTGGTAGCCTTTATGATTAACCCTACGCCGGTGACAACTCACCTGTAGCATATGACCAGTAATGCCATCCTTATGAACTCACTCTTAGCACAACAGAACAGATCCACCTCCGCAGCTATCACGTTCAGCGTGCGTATGGTGCGTGTGGGGGGACGCCTCGCCTAACAGATTAGTCCTGCCTCGCGGCACCACAAGAAGTGGTGGCTTCCGTAGTCGCCTCACATACCCATCCGGCATACAAAAGCCTAGCATTCCTAATATAATACTATTAACAACTTTCCCCCTAAGTACTTTGAACAAACATGTGGTTAGAGTTAAACTTCTACGTACTTCTAGTTCGTTATACCTGTTGTGATTGTAGGTGTATGACATCGGTCCTGCCTGGTCCTGATCCTGGAATTTAGGTTAGGGTTACAGAATGCTTTGTAGGTACCTAATTAATTTTCTACTGCATACAATGCCCGGTAACGGTTGTTAAAAAACCGGCCAAGACTCGCATACAAAGGATTACGTACCAAAACGGAAAAAATCACGTTTGTTGCATGGGAGCCACTTTAAATATTTATTATATTCTGTTTTTTAGTGTTTGTTGTTATAGCTGCAACGGAATTCATCATCTGTGAAAATTTCAACTCTCTAACTATCACGGTTCATGAGATAGACGGATAGCTCAAGACAGACGGACGGGCAGCGAAGTCTCAGTAATAGGGTTCCCGTTTTACCCTTTGGGTACGGAACCCTAAAAAGCTTACGACGAAAACATTGTTTTAAAATCAAGGAACACCAAGTTTTGTGGAAATTGGATAAAAAATGTAGACGCTTGCCCGAAACACATAAACAGACGCAAAATTGTCCAGTCTAGAAATGCGTCGCTCACTTTGATCAGTCCATAAACAGTTTCTTGGCAAAAAGTAGGCCAAATCCGGGCCAAATCAAGGCCGGGAAATCATTTGTCAATTGTTATTTATCACACATCAAAGTTCTACGTATGCAACAAAAATGGAACTAAGTCGAAAAGATTTTAGAGCGATGATTTTTTATGATTTTAAAAGTTCTCTTTCTCCGCTCGTCTTCAAAATGATTCAATCACCAATAGTCCTCGAATTGTATCATAGGTAATCCGCGGGTTTTCTTCAATTAACCGCTTAACAGTAGCCACATTATTTTCGTTGACGGCAGTTGAAGGCCGCCCTTCACGAAATTCGTCATGTAAAGAAACTCGACCTCTCTCAAATTCAGCAAACCATCACCTCACGGTGCTCAAACAAGGTGCTTTTCTCCCAAAAGCATTTTGAACACGAGCGGCACAGTCTTACGGAGAGAGAGAACTTTTAAAATCATAAAAAATCATCGCTCTAAAATCTTTTCGACTTAATTCCATTTTCGTTGCATAAGTAGAAGTTTGATGTGAAAAAACAATTGACAAATGATTTCCCACCAATTGTTTTTTTTTATTACTAAGAAGGTTGCAACGATTAAAAAAATATAACATTCGAAATTCAAATAGTTCCGATTAGCTAGAAGTGCAAAACTTTTAGTGTGCCCCATGTAGTTATGGAATAGTACCTACCATGTAAAGACAAAGTATGAAACTCCACGGGTATAAAATAAGCCATAAAAAAATCTGATTACGCAATGATTTTAGCACAACATTCTTATACAATAACCTGATTGTGTAGGCGTCTAACCCTTTGAGATCACAAATAAAACGCGGCACTTTAATCAACTTATCAGCCCATGCTCCATTCTGATATTCTGGTAAACGCATTAGCTGTAAGCTATATACTAGCCCTCATTATCAAAAGATAATAATATTTTTTCCAATAATTAGAAAGTATTTCGAAACTGTCAACATGAAAACCCTATTAAAGTTTTTAAGTGTTTCCCCTTTACTGTGATTGGTCGTTTGAGTTGAGCGAAGGCGTATGGCCACTGTGATTGGTGGCTGGTGTGCGTAAGTAGCGCAGTTTTCGCGCGCTTTCCATCAGTTGGCGATAACTTTCCCGCGTGTTACGGTGTCGTGACAAGTTTCAATTCAATTGAAAGTTATGTGTGTTTAACGAACGTTGCATTTCCTTTGCCGACTTAAACGGGTAAGTTTATCTCAATATATTCGTAATTTTTTTTTTTTACTTAAAATGCCGTTGAAATGTTGCCAGGTTAAATTAAATGATGTAATAGTTATATACAGACATTATAGAGTTAACATATTAAGCGTTTAAAACACAAACAATTTAAAAAATATATGTGACTAAGTATCGGTGTGTGATTTATATTTACTTAGTGTTAATAATTTTTAAATTATTATTAATTTATAAATATTTTTTTTTAAATAAACTAATACTTTGCGGTCTTGTGTCTTATCTATGCCATGTGTCATAACTCACTATGCTCATTTTTTTTTTAAATTTAATTATAATCTGACTACATGTCGCCCAATTATCCCAGAGTCTGGAACTTGTGCCCGGTAAATGGCAATAGGCTCGCCCCCTATTACATGGGACCTAACATAGCTGGCGAGATGTGGGTGTGTTTGCACACCTCTGCCTACCCCTTCGGGGAAAAAGGCGTGATGCTATGTTTTTTTTTTACATGTCGCCCAAAGCGGCCATTTTAGTAAGGAGAAAAAAAAATCAGCGGTAATGATTATTTTTGGGTGTAACATATTCGTTTTATACTAAATAAATATTGAAATAAAATTTAAAAACACTTTTTTTATTATTAACCAAATTTTCATTAAAATAAACAACAATCTTTCTATTGAAAGGAATCAGGCGTTACCTGGCGAAAGTCCATGATAAAACAATGGGGTTAGATGTTGAATTTTTTTATATAATTGCACTAATTTCGTTAAATATTTAGCGAAATTAGTGCAATTATATAAAAAATTCAACATCTCACCCCATTGTTTTAACAATCTTTCTGTTTTATTTATAAAATCATTTAACATTAAAATATGTAGTTTAACTTCAATGCTATATTTAGTTTGGAAACTTCTATTAAACTAATAGAACCTTAGAATTAGCTTTAGTAAATCTTCCTTCATAAGCCCAAAAAACAGGCCAAGTACGTGTCGGACTACGCATAAGATAGGGTTCCGTAGTTACCTATAAACACCTCTATAACTCCTGAACTAACAGAGTTATACCACCCGTTATAGTTTAAAAAAATAAATTTTTGCACTTTGTCGGCGTAGTAAATATACATATCCATGCAAAATTTCATGTTTCTAGCACTAACCGTTTGGGAGCAAAGTCGAGGATGGACAGACGGACGGACGGACATGACGAAACTATAAGGGTTCCGAAACCTTTTCGACGGTACCCTAAAAAGAGGTTATCCTTGAAAAAGTAGTTATTTTTGCTTTAGAGTAAATAATGACGTAAATGTAGCTTCATCCCAACACATCAAGTATTTTTTCTTTTATAATTGTTAACCATCTCAAAATAATATAACAATATTTATCAAACTGTAATTTTTGATATTTTTTTTTAATTATTTATTTCAGGCAACAAATAGAAAAGTTACAGGTGGTATAAACTTATTCTACGGCTCATATAAAAATACCTCGGTGGCACAATGGTACTATGTACGGACTGCCACACTCGAGGTCTCTGGTTCAATTCTGGTCTGGTGGATAATGTATAATTCTCTTTAGAATTTTACCCAGATTCCCAGAGTCTGGAACTTGTGCCCGGTAAATGGCAATAGGCTGGCCCCCTATTACATGGGACCTAACATAGCTGGCCAGATGTGGGTGTGTTTGCACACCTCTGCCTACCCCTTCGGGGAAAAAGGCGTGATGCTATGTATGTTATGTCATATAAAAATACCTTAAAACTAAGAATACATTATAGATTAATATCTATAAAGTTGTGTTAGTGATAGAATCTAAAGACTACTGACAGTAAACACTTCACTATCGCACTTAGTTCTTGTTGCGTTCCGGTGGTAACGATCCGCGGAAGCGACGGAATACCACGCCCTGTGGCCAGAAGTTTTCCTCCATGACGAGGCTCAGTCTAGTGTTAGGCACTCGCACCACGAACAACAGGAAACTGACGTTGCGGCTCGACTCCACTGTACTCTACTAGCTGATCGCCGCAGCTCCGCCCACGTGATTTAGTTTACTCGTTCCCGGTTCGTGGGAACACATTACCGGGATAAAAAGTAGCCTATGTTACTCAAGGTGAATGTAGCTTTCCAATGGTGAAAGAATTTTTGAAATCCGCACAGTAGTTTTTGAGTTTATTCATTACAAACATACACAAAAAAATTGTATAGATTAATAACTTCATCGCCAATTTTGATATAAAAACCGACCTGGTGCAAGTCGCACTTGCTGTGTGAGTGACTGACCACGAAAAGTAGAGTAAAATCTCATGGTGTAGCTGTGTGTACAACTCATGTGTGTGTAAAAGAGGTCACATATACGTTCACGTACACTGCACTCACACAAATGCAAAGCTTCGCTAATCCCTCGCGAACTGTACCCACCACTACCGAATGGCTGATCGGTGCGGGGCAGGAGGTTTGTTGGCATATAAATTACAAATAACTGAAAAATGTATGGTCGACGCTTTGAACTAACTTCCCTACTCAATGGAAATATAGAGCTAGTATCCTTTTTAGGGTTCCGCAGTAAAAGTCTCGGATACCTTATAGATTCCTCATGTTCGTCTATCCTCGACTTTCTGCCCAATCGGTTGGTGCTAGAAACATGAAACTTTGCATGTTTGCTACACCGACAAAATACTAAAACAAAATTATGATTTTTTTTCCTTTTCCTTCCTTTTGCGAAAACAGGGCGTCCCCCCACTAAAATCTAAACGACTGGAGAAGACCTTAAATAACCTGAAAAAATTCATGATGGTAGTCCATGTTATAAACTTTGAAAGAAAACTATAACGGATAGTACATCTGTTTTCATTCAGGAGTTATAGAGACTTTTATGGGTAACTACGGAACCTTATCTTATGCGTGGCTCGACACCGACTTGCCCGGTTTTTTATTTTTATGATTAAAATATCTTCCATATCATTGTGACTTGGAAATTACCTGCGTTGCCACGTTGAATAGTAAAGTTAATTCTTTGAGACAGGAAATAAACACAACTACATTTTAACTCGAATTTACAATTTCCAACTAAACCGTATGTGTAATAAATACTAATAGTGAGTACACTCATTTGTTAACCGGCAAAACACCTACAAAACTACCAAGTCTTAGTCGCAACATAAATGAGAAATGGGTGTCAAGAATACTTCCTTAAATTAGAAGTGATGTTTTACTTATGGCATACACAAAAACCTTCCTCGAAAATCACTCTATCCATTGATGAAAACCGCATTAAAATCCGTTACGTAGTTTTAAAGATCTAATCACACATAGGGAAGGGACGCGACTTTGTTTTATACTATTTTATTATGAATCGGACACTATTACCACATCTATTTTGTATTTATTTCTTGTGTTATGACTATGTGTACTACTGATCCCGTATAAGAAGCATATCCCATATCAACAGGCGTATCGATACGCGAGCAAGCCATACGATGCCGCAGCCGCCACACGATCCTTCACAGTAGCTCCTTGCTACCGCCGAGTAGGCTCAAGTATTTATTACAATATGATCTATCTCAGATGTACTTACATAAGTATCATGCCAACAAAAAAGGATTGGCAGCGTAGCGTGTAGGCAAGCACCGAAGCACCATCTCTGACGTCACATCATACGAGAAGGCGGTTCTAGTCCCTTCTACAAGTTTCTACCAGTTTCCACCTGTGCATACGCCATAAGCCACACCTCCGTATAATTGAACTCGCCAATTAGGTACTCGTACAAGCGATAAACTATAAGCACCATATCGACCGGCAGTGTAACGGAATAACATGTTTTTGCATGTATGTTGAATACTGCAACGAAGGAAGGAAGTTCTGAATTATGTGAAGGAAATTCTTATTAAGAGTCCTCCTATTAAATTTTACAGTTTTCGCTGATTTTACAGACGTGTTTTTACACTGAAAATACTGTATTTTTATAAGTTTTAATGCACAACATGAAATATCATTTCAATAATGATCTAATAAGTGAGCTACTTTCTTATTTTTGTCATTAAATTTTGATTAATCGACCTAAAACAATCGGTAGTTTTTCGTATCTTTTGCTGGAAGAGGTCTAGAATATCACAAATTCACTAATCGTGACGTCTAAAAAGTATTACAAAAATACAGTGTATTCTTGTAAAAGTCATCTATCAAATGTATGGATTACTTTTTGTCACTTTTGTAAAAAAAAATTGAGTAAACGAATATTTAAGTTAGTCAAATTTTAGAGAAAATGGGCAATGAATTGGTTCTTATTTCGGCTACATAAAACTCTCGTTCATAAAATTAAAACAACATAAATAAACCTTGGTTCAAAATCAATCCATTTCCAAAAAAAAAGAAAGCTAAATAATAAAAAATAGGCTGTAAATAATCTTTTAAAAACACCTAAATTTCGCTTTATAATACTCGACGCATGTCTCAAGTAAGCAGTCCGCGCCAAGCGCTTACAGGGAGAGGACGTGTCGCTCTGCGCGCCAAAATTCGACGCCGTCTACAGACGAATATAGCGTGGCGTGAGATTTTGATACTTTGGTAATATTAGTTATGATTTTGTGATGATTAGGCTTCTTTTTAAATACAACAAGTGATTATGTAGAATGTATTTATCATTGTTTTTGTTAAAAAAAGCTGTTATATTTTATAAAGCTGGATTACTCACTCACTCACTGACACAATTTTATTGTTCTCCTTGATGGTGGAGGGGAAGGTACCTATGTTTTTTTTGCAGAAATGTAAAGGGGGTTCGGGGACCTAGGGAAAATTCCGAGTTTTTGAGATTTGCCCTCCAGTCCCCCAAGGGGGGCTCCCGAGTAGAGTCAAAATGAGTAATAATTTTATAGAGGTAGTTTTTTATTTTATTTTTTTTTGTATTGGGTTCGCCAATTTGACGCCACCCGCCTGGTAGTAAGTCGTGACGACGTCAAGCGATTGTGGGTCACTCACAGCACACTATACTATAGAGAGTGGCCCTCAACTTGACGACCTACTGAACCCAGGATTATATGTGGGAGGAAACACGTGCACAGGCAGGGCGTTCCAGGCCAGTATCGTTCGGCACAGAAACGAACGTTTAAAACGTTCGGTTCTCGCGAACATGTACCTACTGTGTGGGAGTGGCATCTCTGCCCGGCACGCGTTGTTCGGGATCGGAAGGAAGATGGGATCAGATTGAAGAGCTCTTCAGAATGCTCGCCGTGGTAAATACGGTAGAATGCGGCCAAGGAAGCTATTGTTCGGCGCTGAACTAGCGGCTCAAAGCTTCCCGTTACCTCCGGACAATCTATAATACGGATAGCTCGACGCTGCATAGCGTCGAGAGCGTCCAGCAAATACTTCGCGGAGCCGTCCCGGAAGTGAGAGCAGTATTCGACGCAGGGTCCAATCTGCGTCTTGTACAGCAGACACCTCTGATGCAGTGTAAAGACTCGCTTTACCTTATTCAGTATTCCTAGTTTCCACGAAGCTAGCCCTATACATCTTTCGATGTAGTTTTTATTATTGAGCTCTTGACGAACGTCTATGTCAAGGATCTCAAGGTTGCCCTTCATTGGTAATAATGCATTCTGAAGAGAGGGTAGGGGAAGGAAAGGGGATTTCTTCGCTGTAAATGCACACGCCTGCAATGTGCTGTCATCTGTATAACAATGAATGTTCCCGAGGGATAGCATATCATTGATTTGCAGAAGGAAGAGTTGGTGACAGCACGGACCCCTGCGGCGCCCCGGTATTGCTCCTCGATACATATATACATAACCGGGGCAACACAGGTAAGGCGTGTTCTCAGGGCGGCGTATTTGTGTCTCCGTGAGATACGTCACAGCGGGCCGAGCCGTCTCAAGGTATGGTGGACGGCATCGAGGTTCGCATGGAGTCCACGGATGTTGGTGAACTCCACCTCGAAAAGTGAAGCTGTGGGGTTTCCTGGGGCCGCTGTGGAACGTTTACTTATTTCTGTTGCACTGCCATTATAAATTTGAAGAAGAAGCGTGAAGACAGGGCGACATTTGGTGCAGCAGTAATAAGTGACAAAGCGCAGGGGCTAACTTCGTCTGGAACCGTGTGGTTAGGTTGGAGCCGACCCGCCGGACGGAAGGGCTACCAAACCCCCCTGGTGCAAGGCCGCCGCTATCCCACACCGGTTACCACCCGGAGCGGCGATCCCACATCAGGATTATGCGCGAGAACATGTGGGGCAGCCTCCTGGTGTGGTTGGTCCCAGGCGGGCCCCATGACTGTGTTGCCGCCCGCCCGGCCGTGGCAACGCCGTTGCTAAGGGTCTCCCTGGCCAGCGAATCGACCCACACCACCCACACTAGACTCCGCTTTGCCCCCACTGGTTCCATGCCTGCTGCACCATACATGGCCCCGGGCCCGGCGGTGCAGCTGTTGAACCCCTTACGCAACCAGCCTGGGCTGGGTTACTTGTGGGGCTTTAGCACAGTTGCACGGTGGCACCCCCCGGACCAACACCCGGTACCCACGTAGGGACCGAAGCCACTTCATAGGTACCATAAATTAACGAGCCTCGTCCGTTGATCAGCAGGTGCGCCACTAGCAGATGAGTTTGCTGGGGCCCTAAATATGTTGGTAGAGCCCCTTTGTATAGAGGAGGTCAAATGATTTTGATTAGGAAAAAAAATTAGCCCTCGCCCCCCCTTTGAGAGTGCAACGACAGAGGAAAGGTAGAGGAGTTTTGATTACGGGATCATACGAGTATAGAGGGTCTTTTCTTGAATTTAAGGAGAGAAAAAAAACACCCCCCCTCCTAGCCCTCTTTTCACCTCCCCCACACAAGACACTATTATTATAAAATGAAAAAAAAAAGATCAAAACCATGTAATCGCCGTACCTACTGGCTGACCACCATCGGTAACTCCGGACTCACGCACAAAATGTGTCAAATACCTAATTCCGCCCGTTTCGATTCTGCATACGGACTCTTAATGTGGTGGCGAGATGGCTGTATGGAACCATAACGGCCTAAAACATAAGCTCGGATTGCAGAGATTCTATATAGTGCACGTATGTAAGATCTGTTCTGGGATCAAAGTTTTCTTACTACCCCTTCGGAGATATAAGCATGATGTATGTATGAATGGTACAAAGTTTTTTTTCTTTTATAAAAGTTTAGGCGCATGTTGAATACTGCAACGAAGGAAGTCTCATAGTTTGGAAAACAACCAAGAGTTTCTCATAGAACATCCTATACCGTAGCAGCTACGGCGTAGCTCGTAGACTACTGCTACGTCAGGTGAAAACCGCATGAAAATTCGTTAGGTAGTTTAAAGATCTTAGCATATATAGATATATAGCGGTGGTAGTTCTGTTGGTAGGCGGTCAATCGTGTTGCCATAATTATCGAATTTTCCGTTAGAATCGGTTCAGGACCTGACGGGAGAAAATACGTTATAACGAGTTATGGAGTTTAGGAAAAGAGTTTAGGATAGGTAATAGCATATATTTTTGTATTTCAAAGCAATGAGTTTGCTTAAACTATTCTTAAAATATGAAGAAAGAAATTATAAATAGATCACAAAAACTGATGTCATCGGCGGGACTCGAACCCACGGCCTTTCCCTAACAGGGGGACTGCTCTGACCAACACTAACCTTAATAGCGCGATGTAGAAATTATGAATATGATATGAAGCAAAAATTTGATGTCGTCGGTAGTGGTCATCGTAGCTCAGTTGGTCAGAGCACTCCCCCTGTTAGGGAAAGGCCGTGGGTTCGAGTCCCGCCGATGTCATCACTTTTTGTGATCTATTTATAATTTCTTTCTTCATATTTTAAGGTAATAGCATGTTTTAACTGCACCTCACTGTTGACAATGATGTTCAAACTAGTATTAGTTTACTGGTTAACCCGACTAATTACGTGTCACGTTAGAATATAATGTGTAAAATTTTATCTAAATGCAAACTGTTGACTGTAGAATCAATGGTAAAAAGGGGTCTGTAGTTGAAGTCTCACCAACATATATCGAATTAAAATTAATGAAATGAAATGAATTAAATGATTTTTCATTTGTACAGGCTCTTACTATCGTCAGTAAGAACTTAAAATAAAAATTATTATTGCTTCTATATTTACATGTACTGCCAGATTCGCAAAGAACCGAGAGAAAGAACCTGGCAATAAAACTCAAGGTCACTCTTTTTCTATAACTGACAGGTAAATTACACATTTTTCTTAATACTAAATGTGGACAAATGTCCATTAGTCAAATCGGCTCGAGGTTTCAGTTCACTTTCTCGAGTTTTAGGAAGACAAACGAACAGCTATTCATTCAAACGTCAAACCAGCAATTATAACGTGTCGCTGGTTGCCGATAGTTCAGTAAACACTGTGAACAATGGATGAATAATTATTATATTACCGTGAAGTAACACTGATTTTTACTTAGAAAATACCCAAACTCGAAAACCAACATTTGCGGATCAATCCGATAAACGAACCCGGTACTATAGCGTCAAAGGCAGACATCCGTGTCATAGTCGGTAAAGCATCCCAATTATTGCCTTTGGAGTAGGTAATAATTAGGTAATAATTATCCATAACAGCAAAACTTTCCAATTAACGGCAATAGGCACGCCCGTATCACGTGGAATTATCAAAAAATATCTAGTGGTATAATCATCATCATCCACCGTGCCTTTCCCCAACTCAGATCTGGTCGGCTTTCCAATCTAACTGCGATGCAGCTGAACTTCAATATTTTCCGTGGATTGACTGCTATCATACCTCCACAACCTATGAGCGATAACGAAGTTCTATAGTTATCCCACGAGTTTTGTTTTAGAGCCCGTAACGTAAC
Organism: Nudaria mundana; assembly: GCA_963556515.1. Taxonomy (NCBI): domain Eukaryota; kingdom Metazoa; phylum Arthropoda; class Insecta; order Lepidoptera; family Erebidae; genus Nudaria; species Nudaria mundana. The sequence continues at coordinate 16,277,122 of OY748306.1, read as the reverse complement.
GACTGCCTACATATTCGACTGCCTGCATATTCGAATGACCACCGAGACCGAGCGACGGCTTAACGTGCTCTCTGAGGCACTCATCGTAACACCGGCCTGACTAGATGTCGCTTAACCTTTGCAATATGTTGACATACTTGGTTACCACTAAGCCACGAGTCTTTCTGGCATAATATGGTCGTACAATATGTTTCTGCCTGCCCTTTATACCATACATATACATTGCTAACCGTCACTTTTTTACAATCCCAATAAATCGTATTACTGTATACAAGTTTTAACGGTTTTCTTTGAGACCTGATAAATTAGATAAAATATTGACTCGTCACTGTACACGTATAGGGAGTCACATGATTATGGCAACCCCATAGGGTAAAACATACAGCCTTAATGAAATAAATCACATCGTCACTGTTTTAATACTGATACTGATTGAAAATAATATGATCATAGATTCTCGGTTCAAGTCAATTGGAAAGAATATTATATACACACACACATATCCCCGGCAATATACCGGGGTAGGCAGAGGTGCATTACACACCCACAATTTGCCAGTAATTTTAGTCCCACGTAATAGGGGGCAATCCTATTGCCGTCACCGGGCCCATTTATAATGGGTTATGTCCAAATGGCGGAAAGAATTTAATAAATAGTAGCAGCTATATGGTAATTTTGAAAAACAATTGAAACCCGTTGCCTTGCGATGAACTGTTGATGAAAGGCAACAAAATCGTCCGTGCCAGCCGCTATGGTACAGCCAATTAAAGTCCTGGGCGTCTCGGACTATGAAGGAAGAATATTATGATGAATAATAATATTAAATACAGGGTGTTATAGTCACATGGGTCAGTATGTGAACGTCTGAAACAATCGTCATTCATATGTGCTCTTTATGTGCCTAAACTGAATAAATGAAATTGATTTTTTGATTCATTTAACACATACGAAGATCTCTTCTTAGGAATTATGTCATAGATTTTAGTAAAAATAAAAAAAACCGGCCAATTGCGTGACGCCACGTATAAGATTGGGTTCCGTAGTTACCCATAAAAACCTCTATAACTCCTTTTTTTTTAAATTCGCGCTCTATAACGTCCGTTGCCAGGCGTCTCTGGTTACAAGCAGAACGTATTTCCAGTGGCGCCCGGCTCCTGAACTAGTTAGTTCGGATGGTATGACTCAGTTGAGTCATACCATCCGTTATAGTTTTCCTTAAAAATCAATAGAATTTTCTCAAGTTCTTCACGCCAACCGTTTAGAATTTAGAGGGCGGGGGACGCCCTGTTTTCGCAAAAATATCCTCTTTAAAGCTAAATATCTCGCAAATGGATACTTTAATCAAAAATCACTTTAGCAATCTCGCAATGAATTTAAAAGACCCATCTAATGATATCCCACACGATGGAGAGACGCGAGAAAAAAAAATCATCGTGGGGATGACGTGTAGGGGAAGGTAGGTACATATCCATGCAATATTTCATGTTTCTAGCACTAACTGTTTGGGAGGAAAGCCGAGCACGGACGGACATGGTGAAACTATAAGGGTTCCGAAACTGTTTCTACGGAACCCCAAAAACTACATTCACAGATTTAAAAAAATGCTTGTACTCAGCTCGGTAACCAAAAAAGGACTAAAAAAAATTACGAGTATTAAAAAATGCTTTATTTTTATTAAAAAAGTCTACAGCTAGGTGACCATTGTAAACTGACGCATGCATATAACACGGCTTTTTACATTTTTACGCACAGAAACGAGTTCAACGTTGTATTGAAAAAGTCGAACACTTACTAAAATAAATATATTAATTTTAGACATCATTATTAATAGCAATAGTTACTACTTAAAACCTACACGAGTCGAGATCTAAATTAAAATTCTTTCCGATTCCCGAGCTAAATACAAGTTTGTTTTTGAAATGTGTGAATACAGTTTTTATTTTTGCTAAAATCAATGACATGGTTTCTAAGAACAGATCTTCGTATGTCTTGTGGTTCCAGAATTTCCCATACTGAATACACCTTGTATGCCTAGGCAGGCCTATGTCATTCGCCTAACAACCGCAAAAAATACGTGACGTCAGCGACAACTTGAAGTTGTAAGTCAGTAAGGGTTCTTGTTTGTGACACGGTATTGACCATAGAGTTGATTTGAGCGTTAACGTCATAATTATTGGTCAAATTATGCTGGTATATATTTTACTTTACTGGAAAACCCTAACGTTCGAATGATGTTCTCTGTAAACAAAAGAATGTGCTTTAATTAACGTCGGAGTGCAAGTTCTGTATGTAAGTACTATTCCCTATTTTGTGGCCTAGATACTGACTTTGTAAAAATATCAATTGTGAAAACGTATCAAGTCATAAATTCTGACGAAACAGAAACGTTCCCGGTTGTCATAACATTAATCATTCTGCTTAGTGTAAAGAAAAGACTTTCCAAACAATTTTACCTATTTCTAGGACAACGGGAAAAAAAGTTTTTTTGATATTATGGTTCGTTTTATTTTTCAACATTTAATAACCGACTGCATTAACTAGGGTTATGTTTTAGTTAGGCCTGTAGGTACGCTAGACGTCACTGAAAATTCCTTGTGTGCTCACCAGAGGCGCTCGGCAATGGACGTACGAGCAGGACTTAAAAAAAAGACCTGTAGGTAAGAATTGGCTAGATGGAAGCAGTTGGGACCCTCAAATAGTATACTTATTAGTCCATTGAAATGTTACATTTGGGTGTGCAAAAGTCAGAGGACGCTATTTTATTTTTTAGATATCATGGGGGGAGTATGAGGAGATGAATAGTTTGCCCGATAGAGCGCGATAACTATTTGCAACAATTTTTCAAGATGGTGGAAAACCCATAAGTGTTGGGACCCCACAAACTTGGATTTAGCTTTACACTACCCCCCCTTGATATCTAAAACATAAAATAGCGTCCTCTGACTTTTGCACACTTAGCCCCAAAAAATGTAACATTTCAATGGACTTTATAGTGAAAATAACTATCTCTTCATCGATCAGTTGTAAAATCACTCCTATGAAGTTCCGAATTTCTTAATAGTTGATAGGTAGACAGTACCTATCAATGTCATACTTTATGGGTGTGCCCGACCTAATTAAACCACTTTTTTTTATATCCGCATCCTTTGGCCGCGGCCGCTCTAACGTCCGTTGCCGGGCGTCTCTGGTTACAATAAACCACTACCTATTTAAAACAATATAGAATATCTGTTTTATCAACAAAAAATGCGGACTTCATCGATCAACAAAAATATTTTCCGGGCAATAGCTACGCAATGAGTTTCGTATGCGTAGGTAATATTTGGTATTAATAGCTTAGGTATTCATTATTCGTTATATTAGTTTTTTTTATTCTAAATCTGTATCAAAAACTAACTTTTTAAATCAGTACATTATTCTTATATCTCTGGCTAAAAAACTGGCTAAAGTCTTTCGACCATACCGCCTTGTTGACTTTTGTCGCCATATTGTCGGTAACTTCTTTAAGCTTGTTTTTCTCAGACCTAAATGGATGAGATTAGACAAAGTAGTGTATGAACACTCGTAGGATAATAAAGTAACTGGCCAAGGTGGGCCAAGGCTCGTGTCTTTAAAACCTACTCGTGTTTTGATACCTGTTACACTATGCAATGTAAGTTTCATAAACTACTTTTTTTTATTGTACCACTGCTTTGGTAGCGTAGTTTGCAGTTCGTATGTCTGCCGTACTGATCGAACTTCGAAAGATCTTCTGATCATATTTGTACGATGTTTACGAATATGATCAGAAGACATCGATCTACGGTTCACAAAAAAACTAAACTTGAATGGATACAATCAATAAATGGAGTTTGAATGATTATGTAGTAATCAAGCCTGTTACCCCGAACAGGTAGGCAGAGATGCATCACACACGCGAGTAGTTTTATTATGGAATTGGGGATGAGACTATTGCTTTTAACAGCAACAGAACATCAAAAACCATCTGAACCTAAATTCTGATCTTGCAAGTTAATTTTTTTTTATTTAACCTATATATTGTAATTTCGATTTTATTTTTGAATAAAATATTTATTTATTTGCATAGAATGTGGGTACATAATTACAACGAGATGGTTAATACAGTTATTGTTTCCATATACATTCTGCCGTTTGGCATACAAATATTTCATCTGAGCATAAATTTCTTGAATAAATCTTAAATTCAACAATACCCAAGACAAGCAATAATTCCAATAATATTTCAATTTAGTAATTAATAATTCCAGTTCATGATGTCATGTAACAATAAAATCTTAAAGTAAAACAATAAGTCAATCAATCTTTCCAAGAATATTTCCAATTCAATTAATTAATACTGGATGGTATTTAAACGTACTTCAATTTATTCCCATTTAATTTAACTAATTTTGCCTTTGTTCCGCCAAATATACTGACTGTGCACCAAAATATATTCATAATGAGAACCAAAATATATTCATAATGATCACCTATTTAAGAATTGTTGTAAATTTGTAAAAATAATACACCTAATTTTAAAAACAAGCATTTATTTTTTTAGTTTTACTTCAGATAATGCTCTGCAAAATATATTTTATCCTAATACCAATTAATACCCGATATAGCTTTATTAATAAAAAATAAACACAAACCTAACCATGCAAGTCGTTTCCGACACTCGCCGGCCGCTGCCGCAGCACCGCTCGCTTCGCTCGTTCGGATCGTGCGAGGAGGTCACAGTTTTAACCTAACCTAACCTCCCATTTTTAGCATACTAAATATTTTGTGTAACAATCAGGAATATTTGGTGCACGATCAGTATTTTTCGTGATAGATTAAAATAATTATTGTTACAATAGAATATTTGCAGCGCACTAGAATAAAAAAATGTTATATCGTGGTGATAATTTGGAATTTTGTTTGGTGTAACATGATATGTTGGTCGAATTGTTTAATTATAGCAAAACAAACGGGTTTAAGAATAATATTTTAGAAATGCGTACATTAGGTATGCCTTTAGATCTTTGGTGAACCCAAAATTATATTCCATTAATAATTCCTATACCATCTAATTCATGATGTCATATTACATTAAAACTTAAAGTCATACAATACCTTATAGTACATGGGCACACTAAAAGTTTTGCACTTCTAGCTAATCGGAACTATTTGAATTTCGAATGTTATATTTTTTTAAACGTTGTAACCTTCTTAGTAATAAAAAAAAAATTTTGGCGATAAAACATTTGTCAATTGTTTTTTATCACACATCAAAGTTCTACGTATGCAACGAAAATGGAATTAAGTCGAAAAGATTTTAGAGCGATGATTTTTTATGATTTTAAAAGTTCTCTCTCCGCAAGACTGTGCCGCTCGTCTTCAAAATGCTTTTGGGAGAGAAGCACCTTGTTTGAGCACCGTGAGGTGATGGTTTGCTGAATTTAAGAGAGGTCGAGTTTCTTTATCGTCATCCGTCTTTGCCGTCAACGAAAATAATGTGGCTACTGTTAAGCAGTTAATTGAAGAAAACCCGCGGATTACTTATGAGACAATTCGAGGACTCTTGGGGATTGGTATGAGTCAAATCCAGAAAATTTTACACGAAGAATTGAAAGTTCGGAATTTTTTGTTGTCGTTGGATCCCTCGCTGGCTCGCGTGGAATGGTGCTCACAGATGCTACTGAAGTACGACCACGGACATTCTAATGCTGTTTATGACATTATCACAGGAGACGAAACGTGGATTTATGGTTTTGAATCCGAAAAAAAAACAGCAATCTTGTGAATGGGTGTTTGAAAATGAGAACAAGCCAACAAAAGTGAGGCAGGCAAGAAACGTTGGTAAAAAAATTATCGCGTTTTTTTTCTCAGCTATGGGTCCCATCTGTACAATTCCACTTGAAGATCAAAAGAGTGTTAATGCCGAGTGGTATTCTACCATTTATTTATCCAAGGTGTTAGTAAAAGTTCGCGAAAGACGACCGAAAAGCCGCGTTCTCTTACATCATGACAACGCTTCTTCACACACGGCCAACAAAACAAAGTCATGTTTAGCTTCCGAAAAAGTTCAAGTCGTCACCCATCCTGCGCATAGCCCCGACCTAGCACCCTGTAATTTCTGTATTTCCCCAAAATCAAAGATTTGATGAGAGGTTTCACTTTTACCAACTCCGAAGAGGCAGTGATAGCGTTCAATCAGCACGTAGAAAACATGCCTTCAGATCTGTGGTCCTCCTGTTTTAAAAAATGGTTCGATCGCATGAAAAAATGTTTGAAATGTAAAGGAGAGTATTTTGAAAAGCAATAAACATAATATTTTGGTTTTAACATGTTGTTTTTTTTAAGTTACGATAAACTTATAGTTTGACCTACGTACCTTATACTAATTAGTCAATTAATTAAATTAAAAAACAAAAAACTAAAGAAAATTAAAAAGATTTTTAAGTAGAGGCAGTCAGATCCTAGATAGCTACAGCTCATCGGCAAGAAACTCGGGTATGGAGTAATAACATTTCTACAAAAGCAACTTGTTGAGTTCCCTCTTGAATAACACAAATGGTTGCATTTTGATACTGGTAAGTACTTTGTTTAATATAACTGGTGCCATTCCAAAGACACTTTTCTTCAGAAGTGCGGTCTGAAACCCTCCAGTGGTCAACAAACCTTGGTACTGAGATCTCATAGAAACAGTTCTGATACGGGTTTCCTCAAGAGATTTATAGAGATCCCGGTTACCCTTGGCAAAGAAAGCAATCTCAAGTATAAATAGACAAGGAAAGTCATCAAGCTATGGGTATTAAAAATAGGAACACAACTGTCTGTAGTTTTCAGATTAAACATAGACTTTATACAGCGTTTTTGGGATTTAAAAATAGTTTCCCTTACACTACAATTACCCCAAAATATGATTCCAAATCTCAACGTGGATACAACGAGACCGTGATAGGCTATTATTACTGTTTTAACTTTATTTTTGAGGCTGTAAAGCACATAAGCAGATCTGCTCAGTTTCAGACAAATGTCATTAGCTTGGGCTTCCAGGTCAATTGGGAGTCTATCAAAATACCCAAAAATTTTGACACCTCAACTCTTACCACTACCTCATTGTTACAACTTATATTTACTTGTTTAAGATATAGCCTTTGATAGAAATGCATTATTTTTGTTTTGTTGATATTAATGATTAGATTGTTTTAGTCAGCCAGTATGTCATAGTTTCAAGTGTATTATGGATGTCCTCTTCATATTTATTTTTTGTCAAACATTTTATCAAGACCGTACTGTCATCAGCAAATAATACCATAGGGTGATTTATTTGGTGTGGAAAATCATTTATATACAGCAAGAACAACAAGGGTCACGTCACACTACCCTGGGGAACCCCGTACTGTATTATTCTAGGGGAAGATGTAAACTTCTGTTCACGTTTAGTTCTTGAAGAAATATTAGTTATCTCTGTGATTTGTTTTCTACCATGCAGATAAGGTGTTATCAAATTTAGGGCCTTTCCTCGAATACCATAAGCGTCTAATTTGTCAAAAAGAAAGTCATGTTTCACAAAGTCAAAAGCACTTGTCATATCTGTGAATATCGCACATATGGGTATTCTGGTATCCATATTTGTCATCACTTTATTCAGTAAGTTAAAAACGGCCATATCTATATTTTTATTTCTTCTAAATAGATATTGTTCTTCGCAAAGAACATTAAATTTAGTCGTGAATGAATAAATAGAATTGTAAATATACCTTTTATAATTTTGGAGAAAATAGAGATTAAGGCAATAGGGCGATAGTTGCTAGTTTCGTCTTTACTGTTCTTCTTGTGAACAGGTTTTATAATAACTGTTTTTAGTGTATCAGGAAATACACCTGCCGCTATGATCACATTTATAATGTGGGCCAGCGCAGAGGCAATACTTTCATAGCAAAGCTTTATGACTCTTGTTTAAAAGCCGTCATAGCCACAACTTTTTTTTGTTTTTTAGGGTCTTCATAATTCGTACTAAGACTTGAGAAACAGCCAGAGGTATATGCGAATATAGAATTAGGGTTGGGTGCTATTTTTTTAATATTTAAAAAAAACGGGTTGATCGGTATATCTGTTACTTTATCAATGAAGTAATTGTTGAAGAGTTCAGCTATTTCTTTAGGATCACTTGTTGAAGAATTTTGTGTTTTAATATTTCTAATTGGTTCTGGGGTCTGCTTACTTCTATTTATTAGTTGCCATGCTGTTTTTGATTTGTTGTGATGTTTGTGTAATTTAAGAAGTTCTTTTTATTTTCAGCAGTAGGGTTCAACCGTTGTTTCCATAGTAGGTAAGTGGCGTTGTTTCTTGCTGCAGGTGTGGATACCACGGGATACCCACTTGATGACCTTTTCAGATTTAACTGTGTGATGATTGTGATTTCGATAAACTCTGCTGATGCTGGAACTGGACGGTGGTCATAGGAAGTTGGTGTTTTAATTCAAACACGCTGTGTTCGTGAAACAGTCGAGGGGTCAAGAGATGGCTAAATTATCCTTATTAGAATATTTAGTTGTCTCACAGATTTATTGAATGAGTGCGTAATATAAACAATATAAAGATCGTAATATTTACAAACATTTTGATGACTTATATTTTGAGACAATAGCCTATGATGACTTTATTGACAGATCTTTGTCAATAGTGATGATATATGATGTGCTACACATAATGGCGACGACCGTTCTGTTATATACCTACATAATATAAGTATGATAATAACAAGTAATAGCCCTTTTGCCCTTTAGCAATGTGAAAACGCCCATAGGGACTATGGGCGTTTTCACATTGCACGATAACGACACACGACGATATCGTCACGTTATCGCCACGTAGTCAGTACTCGTTTAAGTCGTATAAATGCGAAACTCTGCATGTATGTCTGCCTAAACTACTATAACATATATTTTTGTATTTCAAAGCAATGAGTTTGCGTAAACAATTCTTTAAGTATTAAGATATCACTATAATTTCACTATCACTACAGTACCCGGCGATAAATATTGCACCTTTGGAAAGAGACAATCGGCTAATTTCGGCTTCGTAGAGCATTATCTCTGTCGCACACTACCTATGTGACGTTTTGTCAGACGTTGTTCAAGTGCGATAGAGGTCGGTCGCGTCCAGTTCAAAATATATTTTTAGAGTTGTTAACACCCCCAAATTTAAATTACTTAAAGTTGTACTATGGCATTTTTAGGAAAAAGAGGGAAACCTTTACGAGGTCAGTCACGCGAAGTTATCTACAATGTTTTTAATATTTTGTAACCGAAGCTAACAGATTTAAAAAAAATTAAGATAAGAATGTAAGTTGTTATTTTAAGAAGGTTCAAGAGCGAGTTGCAATTTCCACTGAAATTTCAAAAAGAACTTTGAACAATATATTAAATGAAGTCAGTACTGAAACACATTCTACTGAAATTAAGTTCAGCACTCCAAAAAAAGGGAGACCAAAAAAGCAATTACGTTTGGGTATGGACGATTTTGATTATGATGTTGTTCGAAGAATAGTGTATGATTTTCACTTACGATTAAATGAACTGCCAACAATAAAATCATTAAAGCTAAATTATCTGAAGCTATTAATTACAATGGGTCTGAAAAGACGTTGAGAAAAATACTTCACGAGATGGAATAATTGGGATTTCGGTTCACTAAAATGGAAGATAATCGAAAAGTTGTAATGGAAAAGCACGATGTAAGCCTCAAACAAATGGAATACCTCGATAAAATACGCAAATTTAGCGAAACAGGAAAAATATCGTCTACATGGATGAATCTTACATACATACATCCCACACTAAAGGGAAATCTTGGAGTGATGATAAGAAAAAAGGAGTAAAAAAGGCAATTTCAAAAGGTCAACGTTTGATAATTGTTTATGCGGGAAATGAAAAAGGCTTTCTACCCGATGCCTTTTTAACGTATAAATCCACGGACACTACAGGATCACAATGAAATGAATAACGCTAACTACGAGAAATGGCTGGTTAATCAATTAATCCCAAATGTACCCAGTGATTCTGTTCTAGTTATCGTTAACGCACCCTATCACAATAAATATGTTGAAAGACAACTCAAACACCATTAAATAGGAAATGATCAACTGGTTAAACAGACACGAAATTCCAGTTGATCCAAAATTAACAAAAAACAAGATTTACGGCATTATATGTCAGCACAAGGTGAGGTATACAGAGTTTTCCGTGGACAAAGTACTTGCCAAACATGGGCACACTGTGTTGCGATTGCCACCATATCATCCGGATTTTGATCCAATTGAAAATATATGGTCTCAACTGAAAGGCTATGTAGCCTCTAGAAATGTGGGTAGGTATGAATTTAACTACAGTAAAAACATTATTGACTAAAAAAGTAAACACGATCGGGGCTGAAGAGTGGAAAAAGGTTTGCGATCATGCAATCAAATGTGAGTATGAATATAGAAGCATTCAACACGGTTTAGACAATTACACTGATAGACTATTGATAAATACGGCTGATAGTGAAAGTGATATTGACCTCTTTGAGAACACAGATAGTGAAATGGAAGTAATTCAGAATTTGAATTATTATTATTTTTATTACAATGTCTCATTTTAACAATAGGTATAATTGTGTTTATTATGTACACTACAGCTGTAATTTTCTAAAATAATTAAATACGTAAACATAATGTGAACATGTTTTTTTATTTTACCCGAACCTAAAGCCAACAATTATAGAAAAATTGGTGTATTTTATACAAAGAATAAAAAGATTTATTAAAAGAAGCAAATCATAATTGTTTTAACAGCTCCTAATAGATACCGGACTGGTTGTATTTCGTGCGACAGAGATAACGCTCTAGAAAGCCGAAATTAGCCGATTGTCTCTTTCCAAAGGTCGATGTGCAATATTTATCGCCGGGTACTGTACATACATATTATAAAACAGTCGATTCCCGTCCGTATGTATTTAATTTAAATTTTTTTATTGTATTTTATTGGGGACAACAAACAGATACGACAAAATATAGAACAATAATATAAAACTAAAATTATCTTAGAGTACGCAATATCGCAACCCACAGCGTTATCCGCAGATAAATACAAAATATTAGCAGAGGGTGCCACTAGCTAGGCGAATATTATTAATTAGCGAAAAACAGAAAATTAATGAAAAATTAAATAATAATTACACAATTTAAAATAATTATAAATTAACAAAACATTTAAATAAATATTACAGTTACTATTAGATATTTAAATAATTAACATATATTTATTTATTTTAGTTTTTTAGTTTTAGATATAGATAGATAGATACGTTTGTAGTTTGTTTAGGTTTTTTTAATTTAATTTTCCTGTTCCTTGTATTCATGAAATGTGTTATTATACTTATATAAAAATTTTTTACTGTCAAACTACGCAACGGATTTTTTACAGTTTTCAACAATGGATAGAATGGTTCTCGAGGAAAGTTTTTAGTAATAATTTGTCAAGCAGGCGAAGCCGCAGGCGTAGTAAATTATAAATAAATCACCTAATCCCTTTCCTTAACAGGGAGATTGCTCAGTCCACGGTACATCTGGAACGGTAAATTCTATCTTAAATTATCTATTTCTATCGTATATATTCATACATATATTATACATATATATTCATACATATATATACATACATATATTCTATCGTAAATTCTATCTTAAAATACTACAAAATATATCTTAAATATAAATAAATAAATATGTTAGGACAATTCACACTCTATTCTCAATCTAAGCAGAGCTTGTGATATGAGAACTAGATAAACTGATAATTATAAATTCTTACATACATTTTTTTTAATATATGTATAAACGAACCCTAAGGGTTCGTTTAAGGAGACGCAGGGCGTCGATCTTCACGTGTGGCGTGGCTTGCCGCGGCACGTCGAGCGATTTAACCGTTTATAGTGAGGCGGCGCGTGAAGCGGCCCGCGTCGCGTCACGCGCAAACTCAAACATATAGAAATGCAGGAGCTCGTTTAAGTAAACGCGGGGCGTCGAGCGACGCGAGCGGCGTGGCTTCGTACGGCGCTGCGCCCGCCGCGTGGGACTAAGCTTTGTATGCGGCGTCGTTCAGTGCGACACCCGGTGCGACTTTCGCAGCTTATTGCCGCCCTCGCCGTCCTTCCAGTCTTGTTCGACTAGTTACAAAGAGCAAACGTGTGTATTGTTTGTAATCATGGACGACATCATTCATCATCGTTTGCTTGAAGATAATTATAACTTACTAACTACTTAAAGTATTTTATTTGCCGCTAGGCGGAACCCAGGTTCACAGCAGACGAAAGCGAACAATTTAGAGAATATGCAACTCTTCACGAGTCAGTAAGAACAAAGGGTTATGAGGTATTTCATGGATATACACGAATGTCCTTCCCACTGCATACCCCGCACCTCTCCCACCCTTCCATGCCGCGTCCTTTGCGGCGTCACCCGCCGCTTCATCCGCCGCGTTCTCCCATTGCGAAACTCGCTGGTTTACCCGCCGCGTTCTCCGCGGCGTCGCCTGTCGCTACATTTGCCGCGTCCGACGCGGCGCCGCTCGTAGCTTGGGCAGCTACAACTCAAACAAACGCTTGCAAAGACGCTTCTCCTTGAACGCTCCTAACATTGCCGTATGTTTGTGTTTCTGGCGGCCCGCTTCGCGGACCGCACCGCTCGACGCGTCGCGTCTCCTTAAACGAGCCCTTATACATAGGAAACATCCAGACTTCGGTACAAACGTACATGTACACAAAGTTTGTCCCGACCGGGAATCGAACCCGAGACTCCGGCGTCGAAAGCGGGTGCACTACCGAATACACAGAAGAATTTATTCGGTGTGTATGCGTGGTGTTTGTCATTGATATAAACGGTTGGACTGACTTAGATGAAATTCTGTGGGTGGTTCACCCACAGAATTTCATCTATGGGCCATAATGGGTCATAATGGGCCCTGTATGGTCTGAAAACACAATTAGAGAATGAAATACGAAATTATAACATAGCGATCAGGCCGCCTTTTGTACATTAATGTTAAAGCATTTGTAACCAATGTTATATACCCAGTAACGACAATAGGCTTGCCTAACTACGTGGGAGCAACAAAATTACTGGCAAATTGTGGGTGTGTAATGTACCTCTGCCTACCCTTCGGGCATATAGGCGTGATGACATGTATGCGTGTATAAGGAAGAGTAGGTATTTATCTTATCTTATTTGAAGAGAAAAGTTCAAGAATAAGAAAAAAAAAATTTAAAAGGATTTCCGCGACACTTTACTAAGTTTCCCATAAATACAAAGTTTGTGACAGTTTCTAAAGATTTAATCTATGATTAGGATGTTAAGGGTGTGTTAGAGGCCATCGTGTGTCGTAGCTGCTGGTCACACATAGAATCAGATACCAGTCACACTAAAACTTTTTAGAGGACACTAATGAAGGCTTAGGTATTAAAAGTTAAAATACACACACACACACACGTATCACGCCTATATCCCCGAAGGGGTAGGCAGAGGCGCATTATACACCCACAATTTGTCAGTATTTTTAGTCCCACGTAACCTGGGGGCAAGCCTATTGCCGTCGCCGGGCACTCTATTAAGTGGGTTATGTCCAAAATGGCCGAATTAATGTAATAGAATAAGCAGCTGTATTATAAACTAAATTTGAAACCCGTTGCCTAGCGATGAAATGTTGATGAAGGGCAACAAAATCTTACGTGCCAGTCGCTATGGCACAGCCAATTAAAGGCGTCTGGGCGTCTCGGACTCTTAGTAGAATTTAAATACAAACTTGCCAAATCGCTGACACTTTTCTATTTAGTGTTCTTGTTCCCGGTTCCCGTGAGAACACTTTACCGGGATAAAGTAGCCTATGTTCAGGGATAATCCTACTTAATATTATAAACGCGAAAGTTTGTGAGTATGTAGGTATGTATGTATGGATGGATGTTTGTTACTCTTTCTCGTAAAAACAACTGAATGGATTTTAATGAAACTTTACAGTAATATAGCTTTTACATCAGAATAACACATAGGCTACAATTTATAAAGATATTGCGTGAATTGTTCAAAATATGACGCGGCGTGACGAGAACGGGAAAAATCCAAATTACCACGCGGACGACCACTAGTGTAGCTATATATCAGTGAAAGAATTTTCAAAATCGGATCTTTAGTTATGGAGCATATGCTCCATAACTAAAGATCCGATTTTTGTTGATCAAATGTTTGATTGTTTGTTTGTTTGAAGCGAATATTCGCTTCAAACAAACAAACAATCCTCTTTATAATATTAGTATCGATACATTTCTTATAAATCATTTTACAATATTTTAAAATGTCCGTAGTCTGATGGCACAGGACTTGCGTTTCGACGATGTGAGTTCGATTCTCTTTCACTACACTACGTACTGACGTGAACCCACTCCTAACAATAAACACATCAAAAATTGACACAAAAACCGACTTGAAATTACCGAAATGGGATCAAATAATTGTCGGAATAGGACATTTTTTTTTTAATTCCGCGAGAGCGCAGCCGCTCTCATGTCCATTGCTGCGGGGTCTCTGGTGACACCCGAAGGTATAGTATTCCAGTGGACGCCCGGCGGACTTTGGCCACTTGCGTGGTCTCTTCGGGGTTTAGTCGGAATGAAAATCTCACGTCGTTGGGGTTGGGGTTTTATCCCGCATCGGAATAGGACTAAACTAATATCGGACTACACATGAGGTAACAAACGTAAAAACAAAACATGCAGTCGAGAACCTCCTCCTTTTTTGGCAGTCGGTTAAAAATCACATTTAGCTTAGCTGAAGGGGTTTACGAGAATGCTAGTAAATTTTATTTACGATTGCTAGTATTCTTCCTAAAACATTTAAATCGAAGAAACGAAAACCTATAAAGAAAGAGTGTTACAATCAATGTAGTTTCAGAGTTTATCTGTCACAAACAAATAAATCTCCGGTTATAATGTTACAGTGCCCGGCGATAAATATTGCAAATCGACCTTTGGAAAGAGACCCTGTTAAAATAGTAGTTTACCACTAGACCACGAGCCCCTTCATTCTCACCAAACATCACTCAAAAACTTTGTCTATCGTTTTTAAATCGATTACATTTGTCAACCCTAATCTGGTTTAATCCAGTTTCGTGGTCAACATTGACCACGGTCGATTTGACCGCGACAAGAATTTACATTCAAAGCCGATGGACATTCGCAGGGTTGAAATATCCTCATGAATATTTTGAATAACGGCGACGTTTGAGGGTTATAGTTCTGTGTTTGTTTATTTATCGATAATATGGAGGTTTTATTGGATAATATCTTATTTATAGTGAGATTTGTACACAGTTGTATTGACATCTGATATAAAATATAGATGTTAAACTTAAATGTTGTAAAACGTAGAAATGTTTTAAGTAAATTTCCAGATAATTAGGCCATTTTCTCCAGACATAGTACCTATACTATTTATCGCAAGAATGTGTTCCCTTCCCGTGGGAATTATCTAGAAACCGAAATAAAAATATTTTTTATTAACCCTGAGCATGCTTGGTGACCATAAGTTACACGATATGCCTGGTGGGGTCAAACAGACCCCCCTATAAACATAACATAATAGCTGGTGTATTATGTACTTGAATATATTAAGTAGTGTAGCGTTTTAACTTTGCCTCTTCCGTCAAAGTTGTAGTTAAATAACAGGCACTTTCAATTTAATTCAATTCATTTATTAAATCAGACAATTATGAAAGTCCATTAGAATAATAAAAATAAATAATACATAAAACATACGAAAAATGAATAAGGCGATGATCCATTCACTAAGTCCCATGCAACACGTGCAACTTAGTGAACCGACCAAAGACCGCTCCATCCAACCTACCAGCAAACACCTTCAGCATGCTGTTGGGGCTCCCCCACAACCTGTGCACCAGCGACGCCACTTTTTTCCGCATAAGTGCATAGAAATCGTCTGTTCTTGTATCAGCAAACATTTCTGATGCACTACAATAGCGGGGAAGCCCCACCAGCACCCTGAAGATGTTATTATATTGCACACGCAGTGAGTTGTATGACTTTAGGGTATAAGTAGTCCACAGGCTACTTGTATAAAATGTTTGACAGAAAGCCTTGTAAACCTGCGAGCCAACATATTTCCCCTTACACACAACGCCACTTTAATTACATCTTTGTGCTTACGAAGCCTACCCTGGACTGAGGTAGTGGCTTTTGGACGCCACTGGAAATACCTCCAGGTGCGTACCAGAGACGCCTAGCAATGGACGTAGGAGCGGGCGCGGCCTTGGGCGACACCAAAAAAAAAAAGAAAAAGAAAGGAAATGCGTGCGAAATTCAAATTTGAATGGACAACAGCAATTTATGTTAAGTGGTGGGTCTGTAGGACCCCACCAGTCATACTGAGGGTTAATGTTTAAAAATCTAGGTACATTCTACGTATCTAAGGATAGGCTTGCATTTACATTGAAATTGTGAATATCATAAATATAACATAATTAAAAACAAAGTTGAACCGATGCGGTTTTCACCGAGTGGTTCTCGAGGAAGGTTTTTGAATATATGTAAAGTTAAATTAAATAAATCTAACTACTTTGCAATATTCCGCCACTTGCAAATTACCCAACTCTCGTATTTATTCATGCACAAGTCCGCCCTCCAAACCCACTTAGGCCGAAAGAATAGAGAAATAATTTTGAAAATAGAATAAATATGAGAGTTGTGTTATCGTGCAAAAAATAATAAAAACCTCGACACGTGTTTCGCCCCCAACCAGGGGCATCATCAGGAGATGTCGATGGCTCGGCGCGTGACGTGCCGCCGTGACACAACTCTCATATTTATTCTATTTTCAAAATTATTTCTCTATTCTTTCGGCCTAAGTGGGTTTGGAGGGCGGACTTGTGCATGAATAAATACGAGAGTTGGGTAATTTGCATGATGGCGGAATATTGCAAAGTAGTTAGATTTATTTAATTTAACTATGGACTTCCGAAAAGTAACGCCTTATAGTATTAACTTTATATGTAAAGTTCTCTTTGATTCTTTCTATGGAATTAAGGTATGGATTAATTTATATGTGTAATAGTCCGAGACGCCCGGGACTTAAATTGGCTGTGCCATAGCGACTGGCATGTAAGATTTTGTTGCCTTTCATCGCAAGGCAACGGGTTTAAATTTTTTTGTTCAAAATTACAATATTGCTGCTACTTTTTATTAAATTCATTCAGCCATTTTGGACATAAGCCTTGATAATGTGGGACTAGAAATACTGGCAAGTTGTGGGTGTATAATGCACCTCTGCCTACCCCTTCGGGGATATAGGCGTGATATGTGTGTGTGTTAATTTATATGAGATAAGAGAAGGGATAATATACTATTATGAATGATTTTAATGATATAAATACGATATCTCTTCTCGTTTTTACTATAATTCTATGTATTTAATGTAGGTATCTTAGGTATTTAAACTATCATGGTCGTTAATATTACTATATTGTTATATAATTATATTTTTTTAATTTCCGAACTATAACAGTAATGTAGCTAACATTCATCATAGCATCACGCCTTTTTCCCCGAAGGGGTAGGCAGAGGTGTGCAAACACACCCACATCTCGCCAGCTATGTTAGGTCCCATGTAATAGGGGGCGAGCCTATTGCCATTTACCGGGCACAAGTTCCAGACTCTGGGATAATTATCTGGGTAAAATTCTAAAGAGAATTATACATTATCCACCAGACCCGGGAATCGAACCCGAGATCTCGAGTGTGGCAGTCCGTACATAGTACCATTGTGCCACCGAGGTAGTCTTATGTAGGTAACATGGGGTAACCTATTGAAATCTCGAATTTCTGTTACCCGAATCTTAAAACCCCGAAAACGGTTGGTAGAACTTTTAAAAGACAAATGTAATGAATGACAACTTTTTAAAATTCCCTTTCTAATTTCTCAGATGAATCAATTTCCAGGTGCACCAAAACCAAATTTTCAAAAAGTTTTTTTGGAGTTTACTCCTTAAGAATCGATTTTCATATATAAGGCGCCCGCAACTTTCTAATTTGGTATGGTTATCTAACCATACCAAATTAGAAAGTACTACTACCTCGTACTTAAGGAGTAAACTCCAGTCGTGCGTCGGAGCTGACACACACACTTTTTTTTTGTTTCCCATATTCTCATAATCCAGATATAGTTATACCAGATTCTCAGAATACTTTTTTTTGTTTCCCATCGTACCATTTTCCAAATAAACTATTGCCAGATTTTCATAATATTTTTATTTGGTTCCCAGACAATCGTGTTCCAGCTAAACTATTGCAATAAATAATATTATTTTTTGTTTCCCATGCTAACAATTTCCAGAATTATTACTAAACTACCCTACACTATTAACAAAATTTAATAAGCCTCAATTATTTTGTAGGTTTAAATGATATTATTTATCTATCTAAACCTCTATATAGTTTTCGTCGAACCAGTTTGCAAATATCTTTACTATCTCCTGAAAATTAAAATGGCCAGTCAGTAAATTTATTGTTTTATTTGCCTATTACAGATAGGTTTAAGTGTCAAATTTGACTCACTAGGTTAGGTTAGGTTAGAACTGCGACCACCTACGCACGAGCCGATCAAGCGAAGCGAGCGGTGCCGCGGCAGCGGCCGGCGAGTGCCAGAAACGACTTGCATTAATAGAAAAAAAGAGATTGTTTTTAATAGGTTACCCAGAACTAAACTATTTAGATTAGCTTAATTAATTTCTTCTTTAAACAAAATGGGTAGGTTAGGTTAGGTTAAAACTGTGACCACCTTCGCACGAGCCGAGCGAGCGAAGCGAGCGGTGCCGCGGCAGCGGCTGGCGAGTGCCAGAAACGACTTGCATTAATAGAAAAAAGATATTTGTCCCAGGTGAAAGTGACAACTGTGTAATATGACATTTTCATATAAAAAAATCTTGATTTTAAAAATCTGGATATTGTTTTTCTGGATATCAATTAAGTGTATTTCAAAAATTTGTGTTTTAAAAATTGGGCTTTCGTGCATATGGATTACGGTCATCTGGATTTTGTGCATTTAGATTTCCTGTGTCTGGAACTCATTCGTCTGGATTCTAAAACGTCGTACAAATAAATAAATGGGCAAATTAAATTCGGAGTTGCGATTATATGGCAAACAAAATTTCGGAATTTTTAAAAACGGGATTATGAAGAAATGTCCAAACGTTTTCGGGATTATGATATTCGGAATATTAAAATTCGGGATTAAGATAGGTAACCGTAACATGGATATATTTGAATTAATATAATTGACCGAGCGAGCGAAGCGTCTACATTTCG
Source organism: Nudaria mundana (assembly GCA_963556515.1). Taxonomy (NCBI): domain Eukaryota; kingdom Metazoa; phylum Arthropoda; class Insecta; order Lepidoptera; family Erebidae; genus Nudaria; species Nudaria mundana. The sequence goes on along the minus strand of OY748306.1, from coordinate 16,257,727 downwards.
AGATTGGACAATTTTGCTTTGAAATGAAATGAAAGGATTTATTTATTTGTATAGGTCACTAAATGGCTCTTACAAACGTCAGTAAGTACTTAAAATAAAAAAATATCATTGCTTCTATATTTACATGTACTGCCAGATTCGCAAAGCAATAAGTAGAACCGAGAGAATGAACCTGGCAATAAAACTCTCGGACGCTCTTTTTCAATAATTGACACATCTTCTTAAAACTAAATGTGGACGAATGTAAATTGGTCTCGTGTCAAAATCAATAAGAGTGTATAATACAACAAAAAAATAATTTTTACTCACCTCAGTACAAAATATGCTACAATTACGGCATTTTAGGAGGCGCCTGTACCATGCTCAAGCCAGACACTTTTATCGTTAAGGCCTGCCAAGCCAAACACTTTCGTCCGTCTGTCTGTACATACAGACAAAAAGCAAAATCTCGGAACACACACGTGGTCCGGGCTAGCAGCCACAGTTTTTATCCGATCTTCACGAAACTTGGCATTAGTGTTCCTTGATTTAGTACAATGTTTTTATCGTGAGCTTTTTTGGATTGGGGGGAAAATGGTGGAAAAAGCTCAAATAATGTTTTTAATGCTCGCGAGGTTTAATGTTCGACCATAGGGCGACCACTAGTAATTATTACATAAGTATCAAAACAGAAATGAGTTAATAACCTCACAAACAGAGCCGTTCTAATTAAAATCTCAATTATGCTGTTTTCTGTACATTGCTCAAACAAGTTGAATATTTTATGAATGCATTAGTCTATCTAAATAACCCAAGGGTATAATGAAATTTTATGAAATACATACATAATGATCACGCCTATATCCCGTAAGGGTAGGTACAGGTTAATTAAGTGTTTATTGTTATTATATTTATTGTTGTTTATTTTTATTTTAATTTTCTTTACTATTGATGTTATATAGGTGTCTCTTTTTCTTTATTCTTTATTTTTCCTTGTATTTCGATGTTATAGTATTTATTTTCTCTGTATTTTTGTTTTCTACCATCAGGCCGTCTCTGAAAACCAGCGCTGTCTGCCTTGCACCACGCAGACAGCATAACGCTGAGACACGGCCGTTTATTCCACATATACGTAGGTCACACTATAAGTTTTGCGTAACTTAAAAAAACAACATGTTAAAACCAAAATATTATGTTTATTGCTTTTCAAAATACTCTCCATCGATCGAACCATTTTTTAAAACAGGAGGACCACAGATCTGAAGGCATGTTTTCTACGTGCTGATTGAACGCTATCACTGCCTCTTCGGAGTTGGTAAAAGTGAAACGTCTCATCAAATCTTTGATTTTTGGGGAAAATACAGAAATCACAGGGTGCTAGGTGCTATGAGCAGGATGGGTGACGAGTTGTACTTTTTCGGAAGCTAAAAATGACTTTGTTTTGTTGGCCGTGTGTGAAGAAGCGTTGTCATGATGTAGGAGGACGCGGCTTTTGGGTCGTCTTTCGCGAACTTTTTCTAACACCCTGGCTAAACAAATGGTAGAATACCACTCGGCATTAACACTCTTTTGATCTTCAAGTGGAATTGTATAGGTGGGACCCGTAGCTGCGAAAAAAACGCGATAATTTTTTTACCAACGTTTCTCGCCACCGCAGCACAGCAGCCACATTATTTTCGTTGACGGCAGTTGAAAGCCGCCCTTCACGAAATTCGTCATGTAAAGAAACTCGACCTGTCTCAAATTCAGCAAGGTGATTAAACAAGGTGCTTCTCTCCCAAAAGCATTTTGAAGCCGAGCGGCACAGTCTTGCGGAGAGAGAGAACTTTTAAAATCATAAAAAATCATCGCTCTAAAATCTTTTCGACTTAATTCCATTTTCGATGCATACGTAGAACTTTGATGTGTCGCCAATCGTTTATTTTTATTACTAAGAAGGTTGCAACGTTTAAAAAAATATAACATTCGAAATTCAAATAGTTCCGATTAGTTAGAAGTGCAAAACTTTTAGTGTGCCCCATGTAATATGTATTATTATTATTTTATTTATTGTTATAAATAAACAAAGCTGTTATTGTTTTCGTTGTGTTTGTTATTTTATATTATTAAGTGGAGTAATAAATGCTTTTTCTTTCTTTCTTTCAAGTGCACACCACACTGCCAGTAATTTGGTTTTACGTAATAAGAAGCACGCCTATTGACGATACCGGGTAGCACGTATAGACAATCCATAACCACGTTGTAACTTGTTATGTAAGGTTAAGCACCCATCACGGTTTAATCCGTATAGATTATTATAGCATACTAAAACAGTGATTTAACAACGAACAAAACTTAAAGTCATCACATTAAATTATTAAGTTACGATAATGTGCTTAGAGATTTCCTTCAACATTCCCGGTTTTTTTTATTACGAAATGCACATAAAAATTTGTCACGGCTTAGCGTTGAACCCCCAAAGATGTGGGATAACACCCGACCCCACCTTGGCATAGGCCGCATAGGTGGCCAAAGTCCGATGAAAAAGAGGTTAAGCATCATCATTCACCGAGCCCGTTGGGATCGGCTTTCCAGTTTAACTGCGATTCGGCAGATTCGATATTTTCCGTGAAGCGACTGCCATCTGACCTCCACAACCCATGGGCGATATCGAAGTTCTGTAGTTAGACCGGTCGGATTTTTGATTTAGGGCTCCAACTACCCCTAACGGCTTAAGGTGCTCTCCGAGGGACGGAGGGGTCTCAGTGTCTTAAGAAATGATCACCCATCCTAAGACCGGCCTGACTAGATGTTGCTTAACCTTTACAATGTGTTAACATTGTCGGTCACCACTAGACCACGAGCTCCTCTCAGAAAAAAGATTTTTTTTTTTTTCATCACTTAACGTGTTGAAAAAAAATTTACTTGTTTGAAAGATGTTACACACTATCAATCGCTAGGGAAATAGCCGTATGTAGCTAGGGAAATATGAGTGTGCACAAAAACAGCCCCATATCTTTCTAAGGGACGAGGCATCTGTTGTACGAGACTAGTATATAGGTACACTATACTATTTTTTTATCTGTGCCCGAAGAAACAGTACAATTCTATAATATGTAAAGATCAGAGGAGAAAAGAGGATTGGAAACCTTGTCCCTATCAGACAAAACATCTGTCAGTCGCGCGATACGAGTATCAATGTGATATCAAAATGGTTTAATGGAATTACTTGACATCAAAGGCACCATAAACTATGGTGAACATTTTTTTCAAATCATGATTTTATAAAGCTGTACAATGTTCAAGATTCTATTTATTCATTGCAATAGTTTTTTTAAAGTTTCTCAGTTTATTATAAAAATGTAGTTTAGTTTAGCGATTAGGGGCCACTTATAAGCACAAAGTAGTATTATTTAAAGTGGCTCTCAAGTGGTTGGGCAAATTCAAAAAACTTCACGCTCCGCTTAAAGAACCCAGGGTTCCCAGGGCGATATTGAGTTTGAGGGTTCCGTTATAGTTTCGTCATGTCCGTCCGTCCGTCGTTTAAGTCCGTCCGTTCAACTCCGTTAACATTAAATAGTGATAACAATTTTTAATTTAAAAATCTGTTTGCAAGATCGTCAACTTAAAACCGATTTTGTTAAAACAGGGCGTCCTTCCCCCTTAGTTCAGAAGTTATAAAGGCTATTATGCGTATCTACGGAACTCTATCATATGCATGTCCCGACACGCTCTTGGCCGCTAGTCAAATAAAGATAACAACCATGTTCTTGCAACAATTGTAGCAAGTAATGACATCATGTTTGCCTTAGACCCAAGAGAACACGAACTGAACTGTTACATGTGCAATATAGCTTCAAAACTTGATTACGTTGTGTTTCTGTATACGGTCATTGTTGAATTAGGTTTGGAACTAACCTCCAGTTTGTTTTGAAGTTTTAGTTAGTGCGGGTTGTAACGTTTTGAATACTAAGTTTCATTTGGATAATGTTGATACGGCAGATGTGAATAGGTACACTGTTGCTAGCATTATTTAAATTGTTGTACTGTAATTGCAACTCACACACACAAATATCACGCCTATATCCCCGAAGGGGTAGGCAGAGGAGCATTACTTAATTTAATTAAAAGTAGCAGCTAAGTATACTGTAATTTAAAACAAAATTTAAACCCGTTGCCTTGCGATGAAATGTTGATGAAAGGCAACAAGATCTTACGTGCCAGTCGCTATGGCACAGCCAATTACAGTCTTGGGGGTCTCGGACTATGTAATTGCGACAAACTAAAATTATATTGATTCTGCTTACCTAAATGTGTAGACTTGTAAGTAGCGATTTAGTTATTTCTAATTAAACAGTCATATTGGTAATTAGTCTGTATTTTTTTTCTCTTAATTCCGCGGCCAAAGGCCTCTGGCATCTGCAGCCAATCGTCCATGATCGGTCTCACAGCCGCCGCGATGATGGTTGTACCCCACTTGGGTTGCTCAAGTCACACCCTCCTTTACTAGTCTGTAAGCCTTCTTTAAAATTAATAAATAAAAACTGGCCAAGAGCGAGTCGGACACGCACACAAAGGTACTAAAACGGAAGAAAAAAATCACGTTTGTTGTATGGGGGCTCCCATACAACAAACGTGATTATTTCTTCCTTAAATATTTATTATATTCTGTTTTTTAGCATTTATTGTTATAACGGCAACAGAAATACATCATCTGTGAAAATGTTACCTTTCTTACTATCACGGTTCTTGAGATACAACACAAGACAGACGGACGGTATTATTTCCGTTTAGGGTTCCGTACACAAAGGGTAAAAACGGGAACTCTATTACTGAGACTTCGCTGTCCGTCCGTCTGTCTGTCTTGGGCTGTATCTCATGAAGCATTTTTTAGGGTTCCCGTTTTACCCTTTGGGTACGGAACCCTAAATATAAAGTGTATTTTTGAAGGTGTAAAACATATTCGAGCTTGTTCATTACAAACAAACCTTTTCTCTTTATCATATTAGTACTTACATTATAATATCATCGATAAATCAAACAAAATCTCTATCACTGTCCAAGTATCATAAAATTGGCAGAAATCTGATAAATTGGCCATCGCATAAATTATTCCGCTATCTATATAAGTTGGGAACTTTTGTCTGTCTGATGATTTCACCCTTGAGACCTCATAACTCAATTGCTAATACGATAATTATTATCTTTCTTGTTACATAATCTCGTTTGTTTAATAGGGATATTTGACTAGTACTGTATAAACGCACAATGTATGTCAATATTTGCGAATTTTGTACAATTGGTAGCTTTATCTAATAACCGAACGAAGTGAGCTAAACGTCTATGTTTCGAGATTGGTCAATTTTGATTTTGTCTGTATGTATAACTCGAGTCATATAAGAAGAACGCTGACCTTCACGCTACGCAGTAGACGATTTATCGATCTATTGTGGGTGAACTGAGGCACGCGGGAGAAATGAGAGTTCCGGATTTTTGGATGGTGTTTCCCATTTTTAACTTTGTTCGCGAAAATTACACGTATATTTACGAGCGCGGTCGAGGGTATTATAAAGTCTTTTATTTAACTTGTTAAACTTGGTGCAAAAGGCACACAGGAATGTGCTGACTCCTATAGATTCGCGCGACGGTCGGATGTCGGTGTTGCAGCAGTCACGGTCGCCATGAGGTGAGGCACGCGGGGAGAAATGGGAGTTCAAATGAGCACACGTCTTTATCGTATTACCGATTTATTAAGACTGTATTACAAAAGGAACTTAGTCTAAGGGTCTACATCTAAGTATATCTAAGTACAAAACATATAGGTTTTACACCACACTACATGGGTAACAGCGAGTAAGAGCGAGGTTACCGATGTGCAAACACACCCCTCCACTTCCCCTCGGCGTTCTTTTTACGTGAACATCGGTATACCTATGTGTGTTCCGAGCTAGCAGGCACAATTTTTGTCCAATCTCCATGAATCTTGGCGCAAGTGTCCCTTGATTTACAACAATTTTTTCAATCATGACCTATTTTGATTAGGAGAAAAAAGCCCAAATAATGATTGTTCGCGAGGTCAACTGGTCCATCAAATATGAGCGATCACTAGTAATATTAGGAAAGATTAGATTGTTTGTTAGTTTGCATTGAATATGCTCCAAAACAATGGAACCGATATTGAAAATTCTTTCACTAATACCTATATATCTACATTATGCCCGAGCCCCTGTGTTGGTCCCACGTAATAGCTTATTACCGTTACATGACACTTTAAAATATTCATAACCACTCTGTAATTCAAACCAAATTTCCAACCACCAGGACAGTATGTTACATACCACTTATAATATCTGCAGTCCCGTATAAAAAATCTAAAATGAAAAATATCTACAAATTCGTCGTGTCAAAGAATTCCCTCGGCAGGTCGCCGTCCGGCAATGTTCCTCGAAGGCTGGCAGTACTGCCATTACCATTATATCAATAACTTTAATGACCAATTGTGAGGGAAAATTGTGAAAGTTTTAAAATTAATGTAGGTAACAAGTGACAGCGCGCAGCAGTTTTGACTGCCTTGATAACGTAACGATCTAAATCCCGTGGCATTACTTGCATTGAAACACTGGGACCAAATCCTGCATGTAGGCTGTGAGCTCACGTAGACTGCTCCTGTGGAACTCAGCCAAAGATTGTGTGACTGTCATTACCCACAGAGCGACCCCTATTGTCTGCACCACAGTAGGTACAATGGGAGTCTGAATTGTCATTTTTAAAACTGTTATATTTCCAAAGTTGATTACCAAATTGCTGGAAACTTATTTTGATTGATAGGTGATTAAGTATACTTTCTTATTAGGTGGTTGCAAAAAAGATGTTATGACTAAATAAGCTTTTATTTAAATTAAGTGACTCCGATTAACCTTTCTTACCCTACCTACTCGATATGCTCGGACAGCAGATATTCTATTTTGTGGTATGAACCTAGCATCTGTCCTGTTGGAATTTCGGTTTGTTACAGATTACAGAGTGATGGTTATGTAATTTTCTGTTATAGTGCCCGGTAACTTCAATAGGCTTGTCCCCTTTAAAGGGGGACCAACAAAATTACTGGCAAGGTGCGCCATAACGACTGCCATAGATATAAATATCAACCGGGACCAATGACGGCAACGTGCTCACAGAAAAAGAGTACTCTAAGTATTATACTAATGACTGAAGAAAATAAATAAATACCGCAATAATTCCAAGTTAACCATAAACTCTTCAGGCTCTCAACTAATAGTTTGCTCATTAAAAAGTTCTATATTCACTCTTTAAGTTAAAGTTTAATGGCTAGCGGTTGATTTAACTTATTCCGCCAAGATAACGAAATAGCGACATTTCGATCGAAATTGCGCGGAAATACTATGAATATGGTTTACCTATTTCATGTAAATCTCACCTCATAGTGGTAGACATAAGTATTTTATACACCCACTTTTCGGCAATAGGAGCTTTATTTATCTCACTTAGTAAGCGGGCGTTCCTATTACCGCTAATCGAGTAGCTTTCCAACGCCTAGTTCGTTGGTTGGTACCCATTTTCTAAAATATCTGAACTCCTATCACTTAAGAAATCATCATTCACCGCGCGTTTTCCCAACTCAGTTGGGGTCGGCTTTCCAGTTTAACTGCGGTTCGGCTGAACTTCGATATTTTCCGTGAAGCGACTGCCATCTGACCTCCATAACCCATGGGCGATATCGAAGTTCAAGGTTTAGAGCTCCAACTACCCCTAACGACTGCCATAGATGTTCGTATGACAACCAGGACCGACGGCTTACGTGCTCTTCGAGGCACGGAGGGGTCTCACTGTCTTAAGAAATGGTCACCCATTCTAGGACCGGCCTGACTAGATGTTGCTTAACCTTTGCAATGTGTTAACATTGTCGGTTACCACTAGATCACGAGCCCCTCATCCAAGAAAAAGCGGGTACCTCCCGTGTTTCTCAAATTGTAGAATACTGGGGTTTTACTTTAATATGACATGATATATGGCTTTAATATAAATATAGGATTTGAATTTAATAATAAAATGTATTTAATACATGATGAATAAACACACTGCTTCGGTGGCGTGGTCGGTAGTGCATCTGCTTTCGACGCCGGAGTCTCGGGTTCGATTCCCGGTCGGGACAAACTTTGTGTGATGACATATACGTTTGTACCGAAGTCTGGGTGTTTCCTATGTATAATATGTATGTATTTACAAAAAAAAAATGTACAAGTATTTATATCAATTTATTTAGTACTCATATCACAAGCTCTACTTAGTTTGAGACTAGATGGCGTTGTGTGAATTGTCCTAAATATTTATTTATTGTACACTATTTCACAACTTTATTTGATTTATTTTCACCGACCGATTTCGCTTTTCAATTATCAAAGGTGTTTTATTTCACTGTCTAACATATCTTCAAGCCATTTAAAAATAATAAAATATCTTTACTTAATGTGGGTACATACACATAAAGTCAAGGAGGCAGCATAAAAATAAGGTTCCACCAAGTGCCAACAATCGAAAGGATAAACTACAAAATGTATTTTATTGATTGAGAGACTAAAAGTATTTTTATTTTAACATGACTAAAAATATTATTGTAGTAGTCTACATAACAGGAGTCTATTGTGTAACGATGTGAATTCTTATTAAATTAACATTTGGGTTTTGTTTTTGTACTTATGCCCGCCATTTTCAATCGAGCATTTTGAATTTCGAACAATAACAAATGTAAAACAATGGAAAATATGATGTTGAATTTTTAGATTGCATTGATTTTGCTAAATAGAAGACATTATAAACGTCGACATATGTTTCACCTACTCACCTACTCACTCAAAGAGAACAGCGGCTGTTTTCTTTGAGTGCCAGTCTTGATAATGCCTCGTGAGTAGGTGAAACATATATGTCGACGTTTATAATGTCTTCTATTTAGCGAAATCTTTGGAAACGCCTTAATCCATTCAGTATTTAATAACAAATGTCTTTAACAAAGGAGATTTGAAATAAATTCTTTTTGCAATAGCAATAACCAATAATAAAACGTGTGTGATTGGCGTAACGATATAAATGTACTGACTTTTCCACTTGGTATGAAATGAACAGGATAAACTATTAACAGCCAATCGGCATTTATCGTCGCGAACTATTTCCTACGTTGTAACAGAATAATTGAAACGATTCCCCAGTTTCAGTTCACATGTGAAGCTTATAAGATGGGTCCGAGGAAAATAGAAGTTGTTTTTTTTTTCATTTCTCTAAAAGGCATACGCAAAGGTTAGATAGAGCCTCACAAACACGAGGTGGCGAATTCGACTACTGGCCATCATACTGCTAGTTAGGTTAGGTTAGTTTTTTTGGAGTTCCATAGTCCAAGTCTCGTAACCCTTAAGCTTAAAACACACTGGTCCTTCACATACGACGTACGCCAGGCGACGTGGGAAACAGCGACACACTAGTTCCACGTCTTACGACGTCTGACGGTTACGTTATCTACGCGCTATGGCACTTTAAACGTGTGTGACAGCGTCGTACGCGTGGGATAGCATGGGAACACGCGAATCTGGCGCGGTCACGTAAAACAACGTGGTGAATGACCAGTGTGTTCGTTACCATACAAATTGTATAGGCCAGATCCTGTTCAGATGTCATAAACCGTGGTGTACGTCGCATGTGAAGGATAAGTTCTCCTGTATCTTATAGTGTCGTCATGTCGGTCAATCTTTTAGTCTGACCGTCTGTCCTCGGATTTCCTCCCAAACGGTGCTGGAAAGATGAAACTTTTATATGATATGTATCCTATTTTAAAATTTTGGTAGATACTTGCATATTATATGCATTTATTGAAAAGCTATTTATTTGGAATTACAAACAGATACTTATTTATATTTTATTTATTTGTATATATTTATAAATCAATTATCTAACTATCATAACACAAGCTTTACGTCCCAACACAATTCTTACAAAATCACAAAATAAAAATACGTTACAAATTGTGAGAGGGTAAGTGAGTAAAAAACTAATATTGTACGACAGGTAACAAGCTGGGATGTCAACAGTCCCCTGGGCCCCGGCCGCTATTAGAAACCGGTCGGATTTATAAACCGATTTCTCACAAATGGACCACTGGTCAAGGTGGATTAGTTTTTAAAGCTTTTAGTATTAGTTTGTACAGTCTACATACTAGTATTATATATTAAAGTTAGGTAATGTAAATCTGTGTTGTGTAGGATAATGTTCATGAATAAAAACATATTGGTATGTTATTTTGAATAAGTATTACAATATACATAATTGTATACTAAAAATATTAACTTTACAAAATATCGTTTAAAAAATCCTCCGCGTCATTGCCGACTGGGAGGGTTCCCAGAATGCTGGCTGTGTTGTCACGATACTTATTCTTTGGGTTTTCCACTCGAAAATCAAGCATTCTCAGGAGCAGGTTTTGTTCGAGACCGAATTTTGATTTAGGACCCTCAAAAAAAGTTATTGACATGGGCCAGAAATAGCCAGCCTTCTGGTCCTGAGAAGCATCGATTAAGCGTTTAGCAATGTCTTATGTTATTTGATTGTTCATCAATCAATAAAAGGATTTTCACTTTTATTTATCATTGCTTCGTTATATTCCCGCGGCTTCGCCCGCTTGATAAATTATATATACACAAAAACCTTCCTCGAGAACCACTCTTTCTATTGAAGAAAACCGCATCAACATTCGTTGCGTAGTTTTAAAGATCTAAGTATACATACGGACGGAGGTGACGTTGTTTTATAATATAGTGACTGTATAGGTATTTATTTTGTTTTTATATTATGAATAACAGTCTATAAAAGAAAACCGAGCGAAAATTTATTCCTTAGGAAAGAAAGAAAGAAAGAACGAAGATCAAGTGCGAGTCGGTCTCGCTCACGTTATTTATAAAAATTGCTAAACGAATTACGTGTGTTGTATTAATATTGATTTTATTCTGTTTTTAGTATTTGTTGTTACAGCAGCAACATCATCTGTGAAAATTTCAATTTTGTAACTATCACAGGTCATGAGATACAGCCTAGAGACAGACGGACGGACGGACAGCAAAATCTTAGTAATTGTTCCCGTTTTACCCTTTGGGTACGGAACCCTAAAAATCGTTTTACAGCAAACAGACAGACGCGGCGTTTTTAAATATACACGAATATATTTAATTACCAGAAAAAAAATCAGGGAAGTGATAGGTATTTGATATTAAACCCATCCATGCTATAAAAAAAGAATAAAGTAGTTGTCATTTTTTTCCCGAAAACCACCTAATATTTGTTCACTACGTAAAATAATTTACTCATTAGATTTTCTTTCATTAATTCTACAATCGGCGGCGCGTGACCCCGCCTCCCCATGTACCGCCACCGCCCTTTGAAAACACATGCCAAATGACCTTCAGTTTTAATTAAATTTCAATCATAAATGCAGTTCCGGTTATGACGTCTCGATGCGCGCACGCTTTTGAAGGCAGGTGGATTGGACGGGGTGCTCCGGTCGCGTGGCCCGCTCGGTCCCCGGATCGTAAACGTGAGTGAAACGTAGAGTGTATGTCAGTGAACCAAACACCCGTGAGGACCTCCGACAAAGGATAAATTGACGCCTTCGATGAATCTGCTAGACAGGTAGGTAATTTGACCTCTTTACCTTACCCTTTAATACCTTACTTTAGTAATTGCGGATATGGGGGATATGGAATCGTAAAATAAATTTTAGAAATTAGGTACCTTTTTAAATTTAAAATTACCTACTTAACAAAACAGTACCTAGGTACCTACCTATCATGTTTTATCTGCTAGATAGGTAGGTAATTTAAACCTCTTTACCTAGGTACTTACCCTTTAAAATCTTACTTTAGTAATTGCGTAATGGATTCGTAAAATAAATTTTAGTAATTAGGTATTATAGGTGCTTTGATTTCATTGCGAAATTACGTTAAAAGTTACTACGGTTTTACTCAGTTCACCCAAACTTTTCTTAAAAAGCTATTAAAAAATTACTGTCACAAAAATCAAACTCCTATGATGAACATTTTAACTAGGTACTTAACCATACAATAATCGTATTCGTAGTTGTGTTTGACCTTGAAGACTGGCGTCTCGCATCGCAATAATATCGTGTAATGATCGGGGTATTTCGTTCGAGTGTTACAAAGTTTTTTTACTATCAAACATCGTGCGTAAAAAAAAGTGGTGGTGTCTATGCGTGACGCACGTATTTTGAGATTTTAAAAACGTTAATAACTTTGTTTTTTTGTATGGTTGGGTATTTGTATTATTTCATATATATTGAAATACATACGTTCCAGATGAGCCCCTGAAATTTTTATGGTAGTCAAAAAATATTCGTGTATAATGTAGTCAGTACATTTTATTAGCATTTATTTACGTATAAATATATTAAATGCATGGGATAACTACATACAGCTAGGAATATTAGTAGAAAAGTAAAACAGATTAATCATCAGATATGCAATTACTTACAAGTTTTCACCTCTATATCTTTAGTTTCAGAGGAATAAAAGTTATTGTGAACAATAAAGCTAGTAAGAAATTTCGTTATTCGCTTCAAAGGCATCTCCCTAATCTCAAATTAATACCTTGTACGAACGAAATAACCGATAAAAACCGGCCAAGTGCGTGTCGTGCCACGCATAGAGTAGGGCCCCGTTGTCACCCATAATTGCCTTTATAACTCGTGAACTAACAGAGCTATTCGCTATAGTTTTCCTTAAGAGTTCAGTACATGCACTACCAATTTTTTCAGGTTCTTTACGTCTGCCGTTTAGATTTTAGAGGGGGGAGGGGGCTGTTTTCGAGAAAAACATGCCTTCAAAGCTAAATATATCGCAAAACGATGCTTAAATTAAAAAATCAGCTTAGCAACATCTTAACGTTTTTAAAAGACCGATATAACTCGGTCGAAACGTCAGGCCATATAAAAAGGTAATTTACGCGTTTAAGTCCCGAAAACTGAACTATTAAAATGTATATACAACAAGTCTCAAAAAGTAGACACTAATTAATTTTGAACTTTATATTCCTCATATCAAAAGTTGTACAGCTTAACTATACTTCAATGGTCCATTATAAAGGCTCTTGTCACTATTTATATGCTAAACGAAGCTTAATAAGGGTGAACCATTGTGGTGATTCGAGTACTTACCAAACCCAGCTGACTTAAAGAGATTCGGATTGTTTTATATTTGCCTTTGTTAACACAAAGCTGAACTCAGACACTAATTTTGTTATAATCTATTTATCATTGTTATTTTCACTCATAATTTTGAGAGGGAGCCCAAGAGCTCATCGTGGCATTTTAAGACCTTCCATCTTGTATACTTATGTGTGCACACTCATGTTTAAGCAAATAAAGTTTATCTTATCTTATCTTATCTTATCTTATCTATGGTAATCGAGTAGGTTAACACATTGCAAATGTTAAACAACATCTAGCCAGACCGGTCTTTTGGATAGGTGACGCATTTCTTAAGACAGGGTCGATCCAGGTTGTAATACGAACATCTATAGCAGTTATTACGTTACGGGCTCTAAAAAAATATCCTCGTGGTCTAACTACAGAACTTCGATATCGCCTATGGGTTGTGGAGGTCAGATAGCAGTCGTTTCACGGAAAATATCGAAGTTCAGCCGCAAGCAGTTAGACTGGAAATCCGAACTCAACTGGATTGAGAAAAGGCTCCATGGATGACTCTTAGTCATAATTTTGAACAGTATTGAACAAATATTAATTTGATTATTTTTTAAATCACCTCAATTCGGGTCAAGCAAATCTGAGACTGAAATGAAATGAAATGAAATGATTTATTTATTTGTATAGGTCACTAAATGGCTCTTACAAACGTCAGTAAGTACTTAAAATAAAAAATGTCATGGCTTCTATATTTACATGTACTGCCAGATTCGCAAAGCAGTAAGTAGAACCGAGAGAAAGAACCTGGCAATGAAACTCTCGGTCACTCTTTTCAAATAATTGACTCATTTACACATGAATGTACATTGGTCTCGTGTCAAAATCAAAAAGAGTGTATAATACAACAAAAAAAATTATTATAGTCGCCTAAGTACAAAATATGCTACAATTACGGCATTTTAGGAGGCGCCTGCACCATGCTCAAGCCAGACACTTTTATCATTAAGGTAATCAACTGTCTTATAATACGCTTTTTGACATAAAGTGGTCTTTATAAAGTTTTTAAATTTATTGTCGGGCATACAAAGGACCGATTCAGGCAATTTATTATAAAAGCGTATACCTTCCCCCTTGAAAGAATGACTAACCTTGCCAAGCCGATAACACGGAGGGAGTAGTTTATTTTTATTACGTAGATTTCTGTATGTAACGTCACTTACTTTAGTATAGCTAGATATATTTTTCCTGACATACAGTATGTTATCAAATATATATTGGGATGCTACAGTTAAAATATTAATATCTTTAAATCGCTTCCTAAGAGAATCTCTTTTACCTAAACAATAAATGGCACGGACTGCCCTCTTTTGTAATATAAAAATTGTTTCTATATCTGCTGCATTTCCCCAAAGTAGTATTCCATAGGACATCAAGCTATGGAAGTAACCAAAGTAAACTAGCCTAGCAGTAGCTACATCTGTCAACTGCCTAATCCGTCTCACAGCATATGCAGCAGAGCTAAGCTTATTAGCTAAAATGGTGATATGGTCACCCCATTGTAATTTAGAATCTACTGTTATTCCTAAAAAGGTAGTGTTATTTATAAATTCGAACCTTTGGCTACCCAGCACGACATGGACGTTTGCTTGTCTGACATTGGGCATTGTAAATTTAACGCATTTAGTCTTTTCTGCATTCAACAATAGGTTGTTTGTAGAAAACCAATTTGAAATTTCATTTAAAATATTATTAACATTATTCGCATCTGTACTATGCCGATTTACTTTGAATATAAGTGATGTATCATCCGCGAACATTACTATGCCAGCTTGTGCCTCGATCATGAAAGGCAAGTCATTAACATAAACCAAGAAGAGAAAAGGCCCTAGAATTGATCCCTGAGGTACGCCTATTTTGACGTTAATTCCGTTTGACTTAACGTTGTTCACATGAACAGTCTGCAGCCTATCTGTCAGGTAAGATCCTAATAGTTCTAAGGATTTTTTGTCAAAACCATACCGACGTAACTTTAGCAAAAGTGTCTGATGGTCAACACAATCAAATGCTTTAGACAGATCGCAGAATACCCCAATGGCATCCTGCGTTCCCTCCCATGCGTCGTAAATCAAGCTAGCAAGGGTTACTCCCGCATCGGTGGTAGATTTTCCGCGAGTAAAGCCAAATTGCTGGCTGTGCAAAAAATTGTTGGTCGTGAAGTGGACTTGCATTTGATTTAGCATCACTCTCTCAAACACCTTACTCAGAGCTGGCAAAATAGAAATGGGCGGTAGTTACCAAGTTCTGACTTAGATCCCTTCTTAAATAATGGTATTAGTCTACTATTTTTCATTAGGTTAGGGAATATACCTTCATCTACACATTCATTAAAAATTAGTGCCAAGTCAGGTGCAATGATATCAATTACATTACTTATTAAGCTAACTGATATACCCCAGTGATCTTCAGACTTTTTAATTTTGAGATTTTTAAATGCTTTCAAGATGTCACTGGGGTCTATATGTTTGAAGTTAAATTTAGATGAAGAACCAATATTACTTTCGTGAAGGGCCACAGCACTGTGGCCACATGAATTAACAGAAGAAGTTACTTTAAATGGAATGTTGGTAAAATAATCTTCAAATGCATTTACAATACCTTTCGGAGAGGTTATATTCTTGTTTTCTAATTTAATTTTAGTAACAGTATCCCTCACTTTACATTTACCTGACTCTTTGTTTATAACTTTCCATGTTTCTTTTATTTTGTTAGGAGCCTCAATTATTTTCCTTTTGATGTGAATAGATTTAGCCTGTCTACATACTTTTTTGAATACTTTGGAGTAATTCCTAACATATTCAATGAAACTTTTATCAAATCTGTATCGTTTTTCTGCATATAGATCAAACAGCGTTCGTCTACTTTTATAAATGCCTACTGTTGCCCATTCACAAAATTTCGTTTTAACACTACGATTTTGGCATTTTTGTTTGAATGTGTCTGAAAAAGCATCAGATAATGTACTAAATAAACTATTATAATGGACCTCAGGATTATTACCTATATAAACTATAGAATTAAGCTTTTTCTCGAACAAGTTTTTGAATTCTTTAATTCTATTAGAGGTTATAGGCCTACACCTAATTTTCTCATTATACTGACTATTATAACTCTTGGGAAAGCATACTATTTGACCACAGTGATCTGATGGCAATTTACTAATTACAGACTTGCTTAAGCACTCACAATCCGTAAAAAATTATCCAGGCAATTGGCTGCTGTTTCTGTGACTCTAGTCGGCTCACAGAAAATATTTTCCATATTGTAACTACCAAATAAATTTAAAAATTGAGTACTTTTCTTACACTGTTTTAGGATGTTTACATTGAAGTCTTCGCACACAATTAACTTCTTCCTATTATTTGACGCAACCCCTAGAACCTGGTCCATGACCTTGGTAAATACACTAAAATCACTGTTAGGTGGACTGTATACGCAAACTACTATATACTGGTCAACAGGCCACCTCAGCACATCGCTCAACAGAAAGTCTAACTATGTCAGACCGCTCTTTGCTGCGGAGACCATTTTTAATTAAGACCATGGAGCCACCTTTAATCGCAGACTTCCTGTTAAAGCAACTTGCAATATTGTAGTTGTTTATATTGAACATCATCTCACTCTCCTTGAGCCAATGTTCAGTCAAACACAAAATATCTACATTTAATTCCTCTAGGAATAACTCCACTACTAATTCCTTGCCAGAAAGACCTTCTATATTTTGATGAGCCATCTTTAGCTCTGGTATTCCTGTTGTCTGGATATTCAGTTTAAATCATTTGTTATACATACTAAATTATTACTACAAGTACCTAACAAATCTGTAGGTATATTACATTGTTTACAATGTAAACTCGTCCAAAAATTTATATTATTTGCTAGCAATGTAGCAATTTTATTTTTGTCCGACTTCATAAGATAAATACTATCTTTGGTCTTAAAACAATAATTACTAATAAAATTATTAGTGTCAAAAATAATAAAAGTGTTACTATGACGACATGTCAAAGTATGAATAAAATTATTCAGAAGATGTATTTTTTTATTATAGGATGAGGACTGGCAACACGCATATGGGAACGCACATAATATTATTTTAAATACTTTTAGTCTACTTAAGCATTGTATACAGTACATTAATTCTTTCTTACCTACTTTGTTACTTTCACCTACCAGTAATACAATAGTGGTACTACTATTATAATTGGATGACACAATTTTGTCTATGATCTGAGTGTAAGTTGCATTGGGCAGGGAATAATTAACACAATTTTCAATGTATTTATTAAACATATAGCCCATATTACAACCCACCCCATCAGAAAAAAACATAGTATTACTAGGAGGCTCAATGTTGGTGGTAGGATCAGAAATTGTTTCCAGAATACTGTCACAAGTAGAGAGAGCTGGTACGGAGTCATTGATAGGGTGTTGGTCGTCGGGTGTTGGTCGACTGTAACCTCGACCGATGCAACCTGATCGAAAAGATAGACAATAAATTTGTACTTATACATATAGCGCTTTCAGAATAGTAACATCCAAAAAGCATTTTTCCGGGAAAACAAACAATCTACAAAACGTCATGTTTCGTGTTAATTCCCGCTAAAATAAATGCATAAATCTTTAATATTGATCATCACAACGTGAAGCCTCTACGAGGCAGTATGAGTCGTGGTATGAGTAAGTCAAGATAATTTTACTCTACCCCACACGCTTATAAAGTTGAACAGGTGGTTACTTTCATATAAAGTGGTAAAGACACTGTACGTTATAAATTGTGTTAAAAGCCACGACAAAAGTAGAAGCAAGTCCCTACATTTTAGGGTTTATAAACAACATATTTTTTTAATATTTATATGGCTTGCAATTTCTTACAATTAGCCAATGACAAAGTTAAGGAAATTATGTACAAATAAAAGGTTTAGAACGCAATTTTGGTTGAACTTTATACTATTATTATGAGTTAATATGAAGGAGGGGGCTCGTGGTCTATTGGTAACCAACAATGTTAACACATTACAAATGTTAAGCAACATCTAGTCAGGCCGGTCTTTGGATGGGTGACCATTTCTTAGGATATTGAGCCCCTCCGTGCCTCGGAGAGCACGTTAAGCCGTCGGTCCCGGTTGTCATACAAACATCTATGGCAGTCGTTAGGGGTAGTTGGAGCCATAAATCAAAAATCCGAGCGGTCTAACTACAGAACTTCGATATCGGCTATGGGTTGTGAAGGTCAGATGGCAGTCGCTTCACGGAAAATATCGTAGTTCAGCCGAATCGCAGTTAGACTGGAAAGCCGACCCTGGACCTGAGCATGGAACTGAGTTGGGGAAAGGCTCGGTGAAGTATTAGCGGTGCAGCTAGTAATTATAATATAAACCTCTAACACAATTAAGAACTACTTAAGTACTTTATAATGTAATTTACCAGATTAATCACAGCATTAAACACTTGACATTATGCGCTAACAATGGAACGTAATTGCATTTAACTACAGTACGAAATAACCCTCTCAATTATTGCATTTGTTTCATTACACCCATATATATTATATCCCCGAGTCGGTTGGCAGAGATGTATAACACACCCACATTTTAACAATAGTTTTGTTGGTACCACGCCTATACCGTTACAGGGTCTGATAAAAATAAAATAGTCACAATCAATATAATTATATAAAACAAAGTCGTGTTGGTTAAGAGATTAATGGCTCGAGAACGGCTGGACCGGTTTCGCTAATTCTTTATTTGTTGAGCTCGTTATTATCAGTGGAAGGATCTTTTGGAAAAAAAATTGTTCGGAACATTATGCGGTACGAAGTTCGTCGGACTAAACCCGAACCTAATCTTCAACAGTCAGGACCGATGTTACATTGCGTATTAAATTCACGATCAACACGATAAACACGATAAACAGAATATTCAACAAAAATATATTTTCTTACCCGAACTAACAGTTCCAGAGATTAGCGCTTTCATCCATACGAAAAAGCTCATCAGCTTGTGTAAAATACATTTTGATAATATAACATTTTATAAAGTCGGTAAAAACGCGTGGCTTTGATGGTAGAACATGGTCGCCCTTTAATTTACCTTGTGTTTCGACTTTATGGTGAGCTTAGAAAAGGTTTACTTTACTTTCTTGTTGTTAAACCAATTGCTTTATAGGTACTGTCTTAGTTACAAACAAGTTGATACCTTAAGATTCCCGATTACCATGGAAACGTCCGCAATAGATAGGCCATTGCCTGGATTTACACATAGAGGATTTTATTTCAAGAATATGTCCCAATGAGCACGGTTACGAAAAAAAAAATTCGATGAAAACTCGAAAGATTGGAATCGTTTCGTATCACAGTCGCTATTTCACATTCAATCACTAAACCAACAAGACTTATTTTTTTAACTATCTCGTTTTGTACACATTATATACTTAAGAAAAACGGGTATTTTACGTGATTATTGTAATAGGGTCGAAACGTCGGGTAATAAAGAGGTATGTATATCTTTCTTACTAATATTATAAACGCGAAAGTTTGTGAGTATGTGTGTATGGATGGATGGATGTTTGTTACTCTTTCACGTAAAAATTACTTAATGGATTTTAATGAAACTTTACAATAATATAGCTTATACATCAGAATAACACATAGGCTACAATTTATAAAGATATTATGTGAATTGTTCAAAATATGACGATAAGTGTCAAGTAAGTAGGAAGCGACGATGACAAACCGAGTGCGCGATACTACGGGAACGGGAAAAAATCCAAATTACCACGCGGACGAAGTCGCGGGCGACCACTAGTATCTCAATAATAGCGTAAAAGACCCGTTTGTCTTAAGTTTACAACAAGACTGTTCCCAGTTTGGACCACTATTTAAACTTACAAACTTACTACTGCATAGACTTAATAAATTTAAAGTTTTCTGTCCAAGCTTTAAAGTTAAAGTTCATCAGTAACTTGCCTAGAACCCCTCTGACTAAACTTAGATAAACATCAAGTTTTTGAAATGCGAGGCAACTCACAGTGAACCCTTTAAACTTCTTCGTGATTCATATCTTATTCCTTTTTGGGTTCTTAGTGAATTAGAGTGGCTAATTCTCAAAGACTTCCAAAAACTAGATACTTTATTTTTTTCATTGCATTTTGTTTTCGTGGAAAAAAGTAAGAATAAAATTTGCGACCGATGATTTAATATGTTAGGACAATTCCCACAACGCCAGCTAGTCTCAAACTAAGCTTGTGATATGAGTACTAGATAAACTGATATAAATACTTATATAATTTTGTAAATGCATACAATTATACATAGGAAACATCCAGACTTCGTTACAAACGTATCTTATCTAGTCTTACACAAAGTTTGTCCTGCCTAGGAATCGAACCCGAGACTCCGGCGTCGAAAGCGGATGCACTACCGACAACTCCACCGAAGCAGTCTGTATATACTTTAGGTTATCTAAAAGATTGTAAATTATAGTACTATAATGATTTAGTTTATTATGCATAAAAGTCGTGAGGTTAACTCGAAATAAATTGAAGACATAACACATTTTTATCACCTACTTATAATCTCACTATCGTAATAAACACGTCAAGTGTCTCGTATCATATCCTTTCGTTACGTTATTAAAAAAACCACATTACAGCCGGTAACAGTACCGTAAACTACTGCACATAAAATAAGAAGATATATCATACCTGACATCACGCTTTTATCCCCGTAGATGGAGGCAGAGGTGCAACACACCCCCACTCTGCCAGTAATTTTCAATCGACTAAAAAACAGGAGTAGATTCTCAATTCGATTATATGTTTTTTTAATGTTTGTTTTTTTGTCTTTAGACTGAGTGAACTGATTTTGAAATTATTTTTTTATATAAAACCTACTACATGTACCTACTTCTCAAGTAATTCCATTTCAATTTGGTCCCATTCTGCCAATTATTTGGTCTCATTTCGGTAATTTGAAGTCGGTTGTTAAGTATGTCATTTTTGACGTGTATTTTTGTTGGACCCACAAACCTATTGCCGTTACCAGGCATTTTAGAAAACCCATAACTATTCTGTAATTGAAACCAAAAATTAATTTCAACAGCCAGGTTAGTATGTTATATAGGCATATAATCAGAAACTTCTGCGTCCATCAGACACGGCAATAAATCTATATACATTTTATTCATCGACATTTTGTATTTATAGAATTATTATTATTAGTGTTTGAATAGGCGTGACATTTTATGAAATAGTTGATAAGTATTTACAGACATTGTAACAAAATTATTTTAAATGACTACAAAATTGTATTGGTAAGTCAATGAAGGTTTTGATAATTGTATGAAATAGAGTGAAAATTGAAAATGAAATTGACATTATAGTAGGTAATTGTTTAGTAGATAGGTAGGATCTATGAAAAAAATTGCATAGCATGCAAGCGATTTGGTACCCACTGTAAGTTTGTATTGCTTCCTTTCATAAATAAATAAATAGGCTGTTCCTTGTTCCTCTACTGCATAACCAATAAACGAAGTTTCGAAAGCATTAAAGTAACCTACCCATTCGGGGACAAAGACGACATTACAATAAACTAAATTTCCCGCTACAGTACATATTTCAAACGGTTATTTAACTGGTATTGAATAATCTATCAGAGGGGCTCGTGGTCTAGTGGTAACCGAAAATGTCGACAAGGCCTGTCTTAAGATGGGTGACGTATTTCTCAAGACATTGAGACTTGACTTGGAGAGCACGTTAAGCCATTCGAACCAGGTTGTACTCGTAATACGAACACCTATAGCAGTCGTTACGTTACGAGTTCTAAAACAATATTCGACCGGTCTAACTACAGAACTTCGATATCGCCCATGGATTGTGGATGTCAGATAGCAGTCGCTCCACGGAAAATATCGAAGTTCAGTCGAATTGCAGTTATACTGGAAAGTCGACCCCAACTGCGTTGGGAAAAGGTTCGGTGGATGAATGATTGAATAATTTATCAGTTGCAACTCAAAGGCTTTTAGTCAAATGCGGTTTGACAAGTGAGGCTGAATGGCGGGACTTAGGTCCTTGTATGATTTGCGTGGGAGGGAGATGTGTGTACTATTGAAATATCTACGACGACTGAGAATTTGTAAAATATATGTTGTCTGTGTTTAAATTAGTCCTTATTTGGAAAACTTTGTATAAAATACACTTAAAAAATTGACACAGCAACCGACTTCAACTACCGAAATGGGACCAAATAGTTGTCGGAATGGGACCAAATTGAAATGGGACCAAATAGTAGTCGGAATGGGACCAAATTGAAATGGGACCAAATAGTTGTCGGAATGGGACCAAATTAAAATGGGACCAAATAGTTGTCGGAATGGGACTGTATGTCGATAGCCCATTTAATTGAATTTTTGATAATTTAAAAATGAGGTCAGTAATATTGACTCACCCAGGCTCCTTGAAACCGTGTATCTTGAATCTGGTGGAAGCCGGCGCCGGTGGTCAGATGCTGATATTACACCAACACTTCACTTTTAATAGTTTTTGGATTTTATATTGCTTATTTTGTGGAGATAATTAGTTTGAACGTCCCAAGATGGCGAACGTAGAATTGACACAGTGTCGCCACACAGTGGACACCGGGTGATTTAGAGTCAGCTGACCATAGATTATAAAAAGAAATGTACATTTCCCCCCACCGAAATCCGCAAGGATTTTCCAGTTACGATACCAAGTTCGGTAGAATTTGCTAACTAGTTTGAGTGTAGGAGGATGTATAACATGTGTAATTGAATAGATAAATTATATATTGAGATACAGTGTAATTAAGTTTAGAACAATGGACTGTATAATGTATAAAAATAAAATAAACTAAATCTAAGTAAGGAATTATAGTTTAGTTAAAAGTTGTGATCGAGAGGCAACGGGCTTACTTTTGAAACTGGACGAGTTAGTTCGTTGCCTATCGATATTTTTAAACGAATTACACGGACCACGCCATCGGGGCCACTATGCAGTTTCGCAATTCTACCTAGTGCCCATTTGAGTGGCGGGGCATCTGAATTTATAAGAACAAGATCACCGAGTTGTAAATTGTTTGAAGAACTATGCCATTTTTGGCGTGTTTGTAAAGTATGTAAGTAATCTTGTTTCCAGAGTTTCCAAAATTGTTGAGACATCTGCTGGACAAGTTGCCATCGATTCAGTCTAAAGCCAGAAAGATCTGTAAGACTGTTCTCCGGTACAGACAGAAGCTCCCTACCTATGAGGAAATGTGCCGGTGTTAACACTTGAAATTCGGTCGGGTCGCTGGACAGCACGCACAGAGGTCTTGAGTTCAGTACGGCTTCGACCCGTATGAATAGTGTACCCAGCTCCTCGAATGATAACGCTCTGGTACCAACGGTGCGTCGTAAGAGAGCGCGGGCCCCTTTAATGACAGCCTCATGTAGTCTACCGAAATTACTACCCGTTGGGGGATTAAATCGCCAAACAATACCACGAGAAATAAAACCGTTATTGATATTAATCGTATCGTCGTTTAAAAATTTAGTTATTTCGCTTAATTGTTTATTTGCTGACACGAAATTCGTACCATTATCTGAAACGATAGAATGGCACAAACCTCCTAGTTGTAAATCGATCGAAACATGCCAAAAAACATTCCGTACTCAGTGATGACAACACTTCTAAATGAACTGCCAGTGTCGCACAACACACGAACACACAAAGATAGGATTTGGAGATGCGAGCGTTCCTACGCGTTGACTCTTTTGTAGGAAACGGTCCGCCCATGTCTACACAAACAGTGTGAAATACATGAACATCCTGAGAGCGATATTTAGGTAGTTCGCCCATTAAGGGTTGTCGACTCGTAGGAGTTGCGCTGAAACAAGAAATGCATTTCCTAGTTCGTGACCTAATAGCATTACGAGCGTTGACGATCCAATACTTTTGTGTTAGTAGACTTTGAAGTGTGCGAGGACCCACATGTAAGTAAATTTTGTGGAAATGATCAATTAGAATCTTTGTGAAGTGGGCATCTTTAGGAAGTAAAAGAGGGTGCTTTTGTTGGTAAGATAACTCGGACCCTGAGGAAACAATCAGGGTCAATGAAAGGGTTGAGTTTCTTTAAAGAGGAATTACTATTACCACCCTTTACTAATGCCTGCATTTCACTACCAAAATGATGCTCTTGTACGGTTTTCACTAATATACTGTGGGCGCGCCTAGTGTCTGTCACGGTTAGACAGCCTGTACGTGCGCCTGATGGCAGTCTACAGTTACGCATAAACTGATAGCATCGTGCTACCACATTGATCAATTTACTAAAACTAGAATACTTTTCGGTTACAGTGTAAAGCCAGCTGGTTGAATCAGCATCAAACAACAACAACAACTAACACTGTCTTGACACACTTAAGTTCGGGCGGGTTGCAGTCACGAAACTCGTCCATGGTTCTAATTGGCCGGTGTAGGCGATCTAGATCGAGCCAGTCTGGTCCTGTGAACCATTCTCGCGTGGCTAGCAAGACTGACGGTAAACCTCCACGAGAGCAGATATCAGCAGGATTGTTTACCCCACTGACATGATACCAACTCTCACAGGGTACACCGTCATTAATTTTAGACACCCTAGTAGAAACAAATGTTTTAAGTGTGTGACTAGGTGTATTCAACGAGTATTTTTTGATTGGTTGATCTAAAGAATAGCGCCACAGAATGTGTTGATAAGATCGCTGGTCAGGGTCCACGATAATCTGGCGATACATTTTACAGATGTCTGCAGACAAACAAACCTCGTAAAGACGGAAGTTAATTAGAAGCTGGTTGATATCTGCCTGCAGTTTAGGGCCTGGAAGTACGACTGAATTTAGCGACAAACCGTTAGATGACTTACCTGACGCATCAAATACCACACGATGAGACGTAGTGGAACTGCTAGGCTTAATGATGCAAAAATGCGGTATGATGTAGTTCGATACCACATCCCGGGCATCACCAAGACAGGTCATATGTCCGAGGTCCTCGTATTCGCGCATAAATTTATGGTATTGTATTTTAAGCTCAGGTTCTCTTTCCAATTTTGACTCTAAGTTACGAAGTCGCCGAGCTGCCATTAGACGCGAGTCTCCCAATTCCACTGACTCACGAAACGGATACCTCACTATATACCTACCCGAAGTGTCACGCCTGTGGCCTTTCGCGAACAAGTGTTCTGCCTGCTCTTCCTCCGGACTTAGCGGTACGTTAGATGGTACTTCTTCTGTTTCCCAAAACGATCGCATAACTTGTTCAATTGTGGAAAACGCGCAGAAAGAGTCAGAGCGATTCGCGTTGGTAGTTGTAGGATCCCTGGAGTGACAGATGTCTGTCTCTCCCACAAGAACATAACCGAAAATGGAGCTCATAGCAACAGGTAAACCAGATTCTCGCGGAAGTATCTTTTGACCGTCATAAATATATGGAAACAGATCACCGCCGAGTAACATATCTATAGCCGCAGGTCGATAGTACCCTGGGTCAGCTAACCTTATATGTTGAAATTCTGTAACAATCTTATCGGGTAGTGGCAGCGTTGGTAAATTACCAGCTATACTGGCGACTATCACCGCGTCCGTCTTCAGTACAGGACCAGGAGAATGTCGTGGTTTAACATTGCATGTAGTTAAGCCCAATGGGTTCAAAGTGACATTGACGTCGCGTCAGGTTTAAACGTTTTGCGCAGTTTTGAATTATGTAGCTCGTCATGGCACCGCTATCAATTAAAGCACGTACGGTGTGGATCTGGCCCCAACAATCTGCGACGTGTATAATAGCAGTGCCGAGCAAAACTGTCAAATTAGCCGAGCCCGTCAATGCTACTGCACTAGTATTCGAATTTGCAAGAGAATCTATGTGCAATGTGTGATGATGCTTATTTTTGCACACTGTACATCGTACCGTAGACGGACAGTTGTCCATCGAATGTTCTCGTAAACAATTCTCACATAGACGTAATTGTTTGATCTTATCGAGTCGCTGCGCCGGTGTCAGATCGATGTAGTCAGTGCATCGATAAATAGAATGCATCTTTGTACAGTACAGACACTTAATGGATTTCATTGACATAACACTTTTGTCTGTACTTGTACTTGTAACAGCTGACGACAAGGTCGTTCGCTGTGTTTTCCTGGGGTTTGTGGTAGACGGTTGGCTACCACTCGAAGAACCAGGAATGTGTACCACGAATAGTATTAATTCCTCATAAGTAGGTATCTCAGACTGTCCTCTTTCGTCCAAGCCCCGATACAGTGCACACGTGTTACTGGTTATTACGCCGATTTAAATAGATATTGTTTAACTTATAAAGTTCAAACTAAATTGAAGGTACTCATGTTACCGCTTGCAACATCCTTCACTTGACTATTGAATCATGCACGCGAAGATAGTCCTTGCGGGCGTATAGTGATTGAAATCGAGTGCCACAGCTGAGGATCTCACCGGGGCTCCCCTCACACCCGCAACGCTGATGAAACAGGTGATAATTTTTGTCCTTGTTTATTAATCGCCATATGCGCTTGAGACCTAAAGACAGTACCTACCTACTTATTATACATTCCATTCCGTGCCTATGTGGATCCGTCGCCAGAGCGTTTGTGAATTATCGATATTATCTTGTAATAATAAAGCATAAAGTCCTTAATACCGAGAGAGGACTGGTATTGTTGCCTTCTAAAGCTAACTGCATATAATATACACAAGTGTTTGGCTTGTTGCTTGCATACATTTACTGCACCTAACATCGCTCGAGTCTGCATTTTAGCGGAAAGTTTTTCTAATTAAGTGCCTATTTACCTACCTTTATAACGATGTCGGTCAGACGCACACCGCCTCCCTCTCCGGTGAAACTGTTACAGTCAGACTCGGACATTAATAAGGAGCATGATTCATCATTTGTATGCAACAGTGGTAATAAAAGTAAACGGCGCCTTATAAAGCAACCGAGCCCAGCTGATTCGGAGGGAAATGTCAATGAGGATATAAAAGAACTGCTGATGAATTGGAAATCCGAATTCCAGAGTAAAATCGATGAAATGCATAAGTCCCAAAATTCGTTAATTACACAGTTATCCTCAGATATTAGGGAACTAAAGGCCCAAAACAATAAAATAAAAAAATCTAATGATGAGGTAGCACAAGCCATGACCTTTTTAAGTCAGCAATATGATGATGTTAAAAGTAACCTAGACTGTCTACTAAAGGAACGGTTGGAGCTTCGATGGAATATTGAACACCTGGAGACAAAAATAAAAGACCTGCAACTAAGTACTCGTTCCGCAAACGTGGAAATCAGAAACATTCCGCAATCTGAAACTGAAACCCCAAAGGACTTAAAAACCACTGTCTGTAAAATTGGTGAAACCATTGGGACTACGATCTCGCCTGCCGATCTACGTGACATCTTTCGCCTTCCCGGAAAACCAGGCACAATGCGTCCCATAATAGCTGAATTTAAGACAGTGGATATGAAGCTAGATATGATTTCTTCGGTTCGAGAATACAATAAAGGGAAGAAATATGACGAAAAATTGAATACCGTGAAGTTGCGAATCCCCGGTAAAAAACTTGCTGTTTTTGTATCTGACTACCTCCCCGCAAGCTCCAAAAGATTATTCTACAAAACGCGCGAAT
Organism: Nudaria mundana; assembly: GCA_963556515.1. Lineage (NCBI taxonomy): Eukaryota > Metazoa > Arthropoda > Insecta > Lepidoptera > Erebidae > Nudaria > Nudaria mundana. Next base: position 16,229,826 of record OY748306.1, on the reverse strand, counting down.
TTGCAAAAAATCATACCTTCAAATACTGTTGGACCTATAACGGTAGTATTTTCCTACGTAAGGGAGATGGTGAAAGGCAATTACTAATTACCTCAGAAAAGTCTCTTCATGACATAGGCAAAGATAAGTGACTACCACTGCCAATCACAACTAGAACATGCCTTTTTGTCTGTCTTCTTATTATTATTTTTAGCTCAAAATGTTTACCAACTTTTTATTATTGTTACAATGACTTGATGTTTACTTGTACAATGTTTAGTTATATACAAAATCATTATATTAACCAAATTAGCTTAAGTCTTTCTATACAAACATGTAAAATAGATACAGTCACAATTCAACTCCTATACTTTCCTACATATATTCCACACATTTTAATTACCATATACACACTATTATACACACAATTCCACAATCACTTACATTCCAACATACATAAAATGAACAGATATACACACCCTCATATCCACTCACATAATATTGGTCCCCAAATACCACTTACAACTATTTACCCACAATCATACTTCTCGCTGGTTACTACTTACTTACGTAATTTTTGGCCTCTTGATGTGCTGAGTGCTAACATTGGTTTTATAACATTTGCTATGATGGAATCCCTTAGTCAATCCTTCCCCTCTGTTTTGTTCAAAAAACGTATGGTGTTATCCTACTTTACAAATGGCTAACATAAACGAAATAAACGAAGAATTAGATACAAACTCCATTGTACAATCGTACAACTGTCATCCTGAGGACTGTCTTCTCTACAGTGGCCGACATTCTCTGAAGATAATACATGCTAATATTTGTAGTATAAACAAAAATTTTGACCAATTTACTCTAATGCTATCTACGACGGGCGTCATTGTCTTGTATCTATATACAAATCTTCTTCTTCTTCTTGTAATATATACAAAAAAAGAACTCAAATGTAGGGTTAGCGAACCATACTTTAAGGGTGCTAGTTGTCTAGTATGTCAAATAGAGGATCGGATTGCTGTCGTGGCAGTCTATCGTTCCCCATCCCTAAAAACTATAGAAGATCATAGAAATTTTATAGATAGCTTGAACAATGTCTATGATAGTTTAATGACGCAACACACTATTTTGGTGGGTGATACTAACATTAACATATGTCCCGATAGCGGTGATCAAATTTATGACGAATATTTAACCCTCAACGCATCCCATGGTTTGTTCCCCACTCACACATTCCCTACTAGAATTAGTCAAAGATGCATAGACCACTTTTTCATTAAAACGACGCTCCCATCAGTTACCTTAGTTTTGGAGTCTCATACAACTGATCACAAACCTATAGCTCTGTTTCTAGACCAGTCTAAACGTATTTCTGTCAACGATCGTCTTAAAAGTAGCATTGACTTTGCGGAAATAAAAAAAGACATTGAAAATACCGATTTCTCTCTCATACTACAACAAGACGATTCTAACGCCGCGACGAACTCCTTGATTTCTACCTTGTCATCAATCATCTCTAAACATACTAGTACCCACAAAGTCTCTAGGAAGTATAGGATAGTGAAGCCGTGGATGACCCCGGGGCTCGTTCGGTGTATCAGAAACCGGGATAGGCTGCACATCAAATATAGGAAATGTCCTGACAACATGACTCTGAAAATAACCTATACCCGGTATCGTAACTTCTGCAATCGTCTTGTTCGAGATCTCAAGTTAAAATATAATAAAAACCTAATTGATGACGCAGGTTCTAACATTAAAGCCCTATGGAGTGCAATTAAAAATATAACGGGCACTCGTAGGGCCCACGATTATCCTTTGGAGCTTTTGAGCTCTATCGGTGACCCTAAGAAATCTGTTAATGACGTATGCGACTTCTTCTCGTCCGTCGGTGCAAATTTAGCTGAAAAAATTACACCTATTCCTGAGAGCAAGCCCCTTCCTAGAACATCACAAGTAAACGCACTCTCGTCAATGGTTTTATTGGAAGTGTCTGAGTGTGAAGTGGAAACTATTATTTCATTACTACGACATGATTGTGCCACGGGGTGGGATGGTATACCAGCTAGTATACTAATGCAGTGTAAAGGAATACTTGTCCCCCCTATAACTCATATCTGCAACCTTTCAATCACAACGGGTGTTTTCTCTGAGGCTTTTAAAAAAGCTATTATTCACCCAGTCCATAAGAACGGTGACAGGGACTGTGTCGACAACTATAGGCCCATTTCTATACTCTCTGCCATGTCGAAAATCCTGGAGAGAGTCCTGAACAATGCACTTAAAAATTACCTCCAAACTTATGATGTATTGGCCACAAACCAATATGGTTTTCGCTCGGGTATTTCTACAGAAGATGCCGTAATCGACCTGACTGGCGAAGTTGTAAAGAACTTAGACTCAAATAACAGATGCCTGTGCATATTTTTGGACCTCTCCAAAGCGTTCGACACAGTCTCTGCGCCAATCTTGCTGGACAAAATGGAAGGGATGGGGATTCGCGGTCTTCCTCTCAATATATTTAAGAACTACCTAAAAGGAAGAAAACAGAGAGTGAAAATAGGTCATGTTTTGAGCGATAAGGTTGCTGTTACAAATGGCGTGCCACAGGGGAGTATCTTGGGCCCTACACTGTTTCAGCTTTACGTTAATGACCTCTGTACCATGCCTCTACCACATACGCGCACTTTCACCTACGCAGATGACACCGCACTAGTGGTATGGGGTCCAAATTGGCAGGTAGTGAAGGAAAGAGCGGAAAACTCCCTAAGACTCGTTATGATCTGGCTTTCCAAGAATTTACTTACAATTAACCTGAACAAAACTCTCTTTGTCCCTTTCTCTTTATCCAAACTTAATGAACCTCGTCACAATTATACCATAAAAGCACATACATTCTCCCTAGATGTAGATTGCAGTTGCCAAGAAATAACTCGATCCCATAATGCAAAGTACCTAGGCGTGCAAATAGATAGTAGGCTCTCGTGGGACTTTCAGGTTGCTGCGGTGAAAGCAAGAACCAGAAAGTTAATTTACTTTTTTAAAGTGCTGTGTGACTCTACCCCTCTGCATAAATTAAGAATGGTGTACATCGCCCTCTGCCAATCAGTCATTCAGTATTGTATCCCGGTGTGGGGAGTCACAGGCAAAACGCAACTTCTGGAGCTCGAGAGAGCCCAGAGAGCTGTGCTCAAAGTCCTAAGCAAGAAGCCAATTAGGTACCCTACTGCTGAACTATACTCTGAAATGCAAGTTCTCACTGTGAGACAACTACTTGTGCTTAGATTAATATGTAGGACTCACCAGAGTGTAACTCCTCCTAAACCTGGCACAAGGTGAAGCAAGCGATCAGTGTGTCCCGTTGCTCGTAACAGATCTGCTTTTGCTACAACCTACTCCACAAAAATCAAAACATAGTCGGTTTAAATCTTCACGACCTTAAAAATACTGCAACAAGTTGGTTACTTCAACATGACTATGAAGGTACTGAGGCCTTAATAAAATTTCTGGAGTGAACTCTTGTACCTTTCTAATTTCACTTCACCGAATATACCTACAAACGCACACATTTCGTGTAGTGCGGGGTCATCTTGTACATATATATGTACAGGATGACTTTGTACACACACGCACACACACACACACATACATATACTCAACACATATATACTCACATATACACAACATCCCAACATATTTTTACTAAACATACTCGTGTATATTTATATGTACAACGTGTTTCATATTAGTGTGGTCATATTTGACCCTCGTTACACATGCGCGTTGAGTTAACTATACGCACGGACAAAATTGCAAATACAAGTTTAGTTAAAACTTTTAAGGTGTCATGTAAATTTAATTGATTTGTTCATTTAATCGATATTTTATAAACCCAACACTACCTAGGGTCAAATTTATTCGTAAGGTTCAGTCCTCTTCGATGAATCGTAAACAACTCTTATTTCATATGCTCCTGGTACAGAATACTATTTTGTAGTAATGATAGGTTGTGGACTTTAAAACAACAAAAACTAACCGATTTCATTGTGCATGTCATCCTGGTAGATAGGTAGGTACCGTGTTCCACAATAAACACAACTAACTCACTAATATCACGATACTTAGATAAACATTATTGAATTTAACTAAAACTTCAATAATGTTTATCACAAAACTAAAAAGTAGGTACTAAAGTAACGGCTCGAAATGTTCGCCGCCTTGATCAATGCACAGTTGGGTCACATTACACAGCATGTCTGGAGTTACACTGCTAAATGCATCAAATATTTTAGACTCCATATCTTCACGCGTGAGACATACCGCACTGTACACTTTGTTTTTGACATAGCCCCACAAAAAAAAGTCAAGTGGTGTGAGATCCGGTGACCTCGGAGGCCAAGGTATGGGACCACCACGTCCGATCCACTGGTTAAACCGCTCATCTAAATACGCCCGTACATCTCTCGCATAATGTGCTGGCGCCCCGTCTTGCTGGTACATCATATTTGTGTACAATGTTACAGGCAAGTTTTCAAGTTCGGGTTCTAAGACGTTTCTAAGGAACGCGAGGTAATTTTCACCGTTTAGCGAACTCGGTAGCACGAAAGGACCAATTAAAATATCTCCGATTATTCCCGCCCAAATGTTAACACGCCACTGATGCTGAAAGTTGTTTTCTGCAGATGCGTGTGGGTTCTGATGAGTCCATACATGTTCGTTATGTTGGTTACTGATACCAGCACGAGTAAAAGATGCTTCATCGGTCCATAAAATACGGTTCGCGAAACTAGGGGATCGTTGTGCTTCCTCTCGGTACCACTGGCAAAAGTTGAGACGTGGTACGAAATCAGCCGGTGTCAGTTCTTGGGTGTGCCTGAAGTGGTACGGATGTTGACCATCTGCTTTTAGCACGCGCCATACTCTCAAATGATTCATTCCCAGAACAATTCCAGCGCGGCGAGTACTTGTTCTGGGATTGGATTGAAAATGCTTGAGAATACTTTCTTCTTGCTCTGGTGGTACAACAGATGGTCTGCCTTCTGAGCGGGAACCACGGAAAGAACCAGTGTCATGTAAACGGTTCACCATTTTTCGGAAGCACTCCACAGATGGTAACCGCCGCCGTTCACCTTCGAGTCTATTGTCCACAAATCTTTCTCGATAAAGGCGACGAGCTTCACGCAGACTGCCATCGGCTGCCCCGACGCAAAGTATCATTTCATAATATTCACTATTACTTAAATACGCCATGATCGATTAACACACATTACTACGTACGCCTAATATCAAAGTTTACTTGCAACTGAAAAAAATTAGATAGTTGTAAGTGTTGCCCAAGTGCAATGTCCGCGAAGACGACGTACCCGAAGTCAGAGAGGGTGAGTTAGGAGCGGTGGTACTACGGCTCAGTCGCCGGAAAACCACCGCCCCTGGACCCGACGGCATTCCGGGCCGTGTATGGGTCCTGGCCCTCGAGGAACTCGGGCCTCGACTGAGGGGGCTCTTCAACGCATGCCTCGAAAGGGGCCAGTTTCCCAAGGTGTGGAGGACGGGGAAACTGGTCCTGATCCGGAAAGCGGGGCGGCCGGTGGACTCACCGTCCGGTTACCGGCCGATCGTGCTGCTCGACGAGGTGTGTAAGCTCTTTGAGCGAATTATCGCGGAACGCCTCGTCGAGCATCTCACGCGTGTGGGCCCAGACCTGGCGGACAACCAGTACGGTTTTCGTCGGGGACGGTCCACCGTGAGCGCGATCATGCGCGTGAAGACCCTGGCGGAGGAAGCAGTCTCGCGGGGCGAGGTGGTGTTGGCGGTGTCTCTTGACATCGCCAACGCCTTTAACACCTTACCCTGGAGTTGCGTTAGAGAGGCACTGGTATACCACGAAGTGCCTCTCTACCTCCGTCGTATTGTCGGGGCATATTTATCCGAGAGGGCTATAACATACCCTAGCTGGCTCGGGCCAGCTCGGCGAGATGTTTCGTGCGGTGTTCCTCAGGGGTCGGTCCTAGGACCTCTCCTGTGGAACATCGGATACGACTGGGTGTTGCGGGGTGCGTTGCCTGAGGGCGTAGGCGTAACTTGTTACGCCGACGATACGCTCGTCACGGCGCGGGGAGTAACGCACCAGGAGGCAACACTCAAGGTCACGACTGGGGTTGCTGAAGTCGTGGGTCGGATACGGCGGCTGGGACTGGACGTGGCACTGAATAAGTCCGAGGCTCTGTGTTTTCACGGACCTCGGCGCGGGCCACCTCCAGGATCCAGCATAAATGTAGGGAGCGTTAGCATCGGCATCGAGCCCACAATGAAGTATCTGGGGCTTGTACTCGATAGCCGGTGGAACTTCGGACCACACTTCCGAAGTTTGGTCCCCAAAGTGACGGGGGCGACAGCCGCGCTTTCGCGACTGATGCCCAACTTAAAGGGACCCAACGCTTCCTGCAGGAGACTGTACCTGGGGATCGTGCGGAGTATGGCCGTGTACGGGGCTCCCGTATGGGCGCCGAGACTGACGGCCAACAACGCTGCCATTTTACACAGATCGTTGAGGACCTTGGCCGTCAGGACAATACGAGGGTACCGCACGATCTCCCTAGAGGCTGCATGTCTCCTAGCCGCGACCCCTCCATGGGACCTGGAAGCGAGAGCCCTTGCGTCATTGTTTCAATGGCACAAGGAGGCGCTGGAGCGGGACCACAGGCCTGCGTCTCGAGAAATCGAGGCCCAGCGGTCCCAACTCCGACAGGATCTCATGGAGACATGGAAGGTGCGACTTCAGCAACCAAAGTGGGGAACCACCACCATCGCGGCGGTGAGACCGATCATGGAGGAGTGGCTGCAGAGGCAGCACGGTGGCCTCACGTATCGTGCGACACAGATCATCACTGGGCACGGAAACTTCGGTGGGTATCTGTTTCGCATGCATCGTGAGGTCACACCCGCGTGTCAACACTGTGAGGCTTCCGGCGAAGACACGGCATTCCACACGTTGGTGGAATGCTCAGCATGGGCGAGTCAGCGCCGGGACCTCGTTGTGGGCCTGGACGTAGATACGCTCTCGCTGGAGACCATGCTACGAGCCATGGTCTCTAGCGAGAGCCAGTGGAACGCGGCCGTTTCCTTCTGCGAGCAGGTAATGCTCGTGAAGGAGGCGGCCGGTAGGGTGAGGGAGCGTACCCTCCCCGCTGAGTTCCGAAGTGTGCGGCGAGGACGCCGCAGACGTGACTACGCCCAGGACCATCGACCTCCATGATCGGGGCCTGAGGACGATGGATTAGCAACCCACCGTCCTTACAGAAGCAGGCTAGAAGGGCTGTATGATGTGGGGCTTCACTCCACGCACGACTTCACTCACCGACGCGGGATTTAACCCGACCCCAAGGATGCGGGGTAACACCCGACCACCACGCAGTGGCCACAATGGGGGCCAAGGTCCGCCGGGCGCCACTGGGAATTCTCTCAGTGTCTACCGGAGGCGCTCGGCAATGGACGTAGGTGCGGCCGCGGCCCAGGGCTGCGGAATAAAAAAAAAAAAAAAAAAAAAAAAAAAAAGTGCAATGTCTTATTTCCTTGAATTACGTCGTAATTTTGGTAAAAATCTAATAAAAGTACCAAGTAAGTAGGTACTTAGTTTTATTTATGAAAAAAAGCTAGTAGGTACCTAGTATAAAATAATTTAAGAGATAAATAATAACATAATTATTATTTACCATAAACACAGGATATTTCCCTAAGACCTATGAAATAAAATAAAATTATTGAATGCCAGCGCGGCGTCGCTCGCATGATAGTATGCATGTAAATACATTTCGAAACTTACTTAAACCCATTTAAAAAAAAACCGCTTCAAGATCCGTTGCGTAGTTTTCAAGAACTAAACATACATTAGAACAGACAGACGGAAAAAGCGACTTTCTTTATCCATGTAGTCTAAGATTAGTAATTTATTACCAATTGCTAAAATGAACAAATATCCAGCATAAAAAAAGCTAATAAAGTCCCCGTTTATGAAGAACATTGCGTTAACTTGCAACACCGGAATAATATGGGTTTTGCGGTAAAATTTACGTGTTGTGACGTGTACGTCTTTGATATATGCCGACATCGCTACTGATACCTAGTTTCTTCAAAGCGGCTCCAATCAAAAAAGTGGGCGGTTCTCTTTGTAATTTTTAGGGGTCCTTAAGATACATATTAGTGAAACTGACACCAACACCTCCTACTTTTTCTGATATCCTCGTTCAACCATACAAGTTGCCACTTTTAGCGATAATGTTTTATGAACTTTTATGCATCACATTATCATGACGAATCGAGAACCTAAGTACCTACTCTTTTTTAAAGTCGGTCAAAAATAACCAAACACCTTGCAGATCATTTACTTCATGGTAAATGAGTCGAAAGAGAGTTCACGATATGGTAGTGCAGTGACTGGCATCCACGATCTCTCTATCCCGAAACTGAATACCTACATACTACTATACCCACCAGCGTTCTCAACAGCTACAACATAAACTTCTACACAAACAGCAGTTGTATTTTAAATATCTGTGCGGAACCAATTTATAAAAAGTGTAAATTTAAGGAAGACAAGAACATAAATGTTTCTTCTCTTTTCTTCGACAGCAAATGCGTTGCTCCTGGTATTTGAGTAGGTTGACAACAAATTACGTGTGAGTTGTGACATTCACGACAATCACGTGATACATAAATTCATAGAGAAACTTCAAAAATAACTTTGAGTAGGCACTCTTTATTTTGACCCCAAGTTGTGATTCGGAAACTATTTTGTATGATAACTATTGATAAAGTAACTTTATCTGTTGGTTAAAATTTTGAGTAACAACGAGACTGTCCGAATCTATTTCACTGTTTGGCAAACCTACTTGAGGTCAAATCTAGAGTTCATTCTAATCATATGTTTATTTTGTAGTGCAGTCTTAGAGCTTCATTTCAATGAGCTATCGATAAAAAGGAAAATTTATCGACTACGTCATTATAAGTCAATATTTTATTAAATTAATTAAAGACCCCGCGCAATATATTATTTAGGCCCTACCCAATGCAACCTTGAGATATGACCACACTAATATGAAACACGTTGTATATATATATATATATATGTATATATATATGTACACTCTTAATGGTAAACTTCCTGTTCATACTAAATATAAACAAATTGCCTTTCATAAACTTTTTCTTTGTCATTCTAATTGTATACGATAAGTTCTTGAAGTTTTGCTAGTGTTAGTTATGGGTTAAGGTCTAATAGCTTATATTTCTGAGCAAAATTTAAATAAATTGTAAGTGCTGTGCCCTAAAAGTACAAATTTAAATAAGAGCACTGTTTTCCAAGATACAGGCTTTGGCCTAGTTTGGAGACCAGTATCTTCACTGATTGTAAATGATTTTTTCACAGTATTGTTTGTCAAACATTTATTTTGTGAATTCTGCTTTTTTGATACAAATAAAGATTATTATTATATTATTATATCTCTTTTTCTAACTCGCGCCTAGTGACGGAGTCCAAGTTACGCAAAGCGACATAAAATAATATAAATCCCGATAGGTTGTTGACCTTGAGTAGCTGTAAGGCCTTAACGTTTTCTTGATATGTCTGTAAGAATTCGTTAAGTCCCGTGACAGATTCGGTAACTAACGGTTTAAAATTAAATATTTTATCTACATAATTAGTAGCTAATGCGCGTTTGTTGTCATATCGCTTCACTAAAGTAGACCAAACAATAGGATAATTGTCAGACGTAACTGGCATAGACTTCACGATAGTTAATGCGGGACCGCTCACTGCTGCAAGTAAATAGTAGAACTTCTCGATATTTGCTATTCCACTATTATTATGAATTAAGCTGAGAAATGTGTCTCGAAAAGTAGGCCAGTTTTCAAGTTTACTATCAAAAGGAAATAGTTCCAACTTAGGTAGCGTAGGTTTTGCGCACTGACTTTCACTTTTACAAGTTTTATTCAACTGATCACTATTTGATTCACTGGAACCAAACATACCTTCATAGACGCTACGAATGTGATAGTACATAGTATCAAAGCTACTTAGATCATTGTAGGACGGTACATAACTCGCATACAGACTTTTTTTAATAGCTGTTATAGCACTGACACTATTTTCAAACCTTTCGCGCCACTGCGGCATGTCCTGATATCGATAACAAAATTCACCAGCTGATTCGGCGCTTGTACCTACTTTTTTAGAAATATCAAATAGTTTTTGCAATCTCATGAAACACATTTCTTTTGTTGTAATATGCGAATCCGCTAAACTGTGAAACTTAACACCAATCGCGGCAGCTAACTCGCTCGTACCTTCGCCTTTAGTCATTTTAAATAATATTACGAAACTGCAAAGTATGAACCACAATGGCGGTCACGATCGTGATCGCAGATATTTTTGTAAAATTAAAACTTAAAGTACTGTGTTTTGCATTAAAATATACACTGATTTGAGATACGATGTATATATTTCTATTTACACAGGTTTTAGACTCCTACAATAGGAATTGACATAGAAATATGCAAATATGTCGCACCCGTGTAGGTACCTTCTTAATAGTTTTATAATGAAAGTTGATGAAATAATGAATTTATATCGATAAATACATGTAAATACATATTCAGTTGTATTGATATCGTAACTGATCGATCCTGGCTCGATTTGACCAAAATGTATGTCGATAGCCCATTTAATTGAATTTTTGATAATTTAAAAATGAGGTCAGTAATATTGACACACCCAGGCTCCTTGAAACCGTGTATCTTGAATCTGGTGGAAGCCGGCGCCGGTGGTCAGATGCTGTTATTACACCAACACTTCGCTTTTAATAGTTTTTGGATTTTATATTGCTTATTTTGTGGAGACAATTAGTTTGAACGTCCCAAGATGGCGAACGCAGAATTGACACAGTGGCGCCACACAGTGGACGCCGGGTGATTTAGAGTCAGCTGACCATAGATTATAAAAAGAACTGTACAGGGACCAAATTTAAATGGGACCAAATAGTTGTCGGAATGGGACCAAATTGAAATGGGACCAAATAGTTGTCGGAATGGGGCCAAATTGAAATGGGACCAAATAGTTGTCGGAATGGGACCAAATAGTTGTCGGAATGGGACCAAATTAAAAGGGGACCAAATAGTTGTCGGAACGGGACCAAATTGAAATAGGACCACTTGAGAAGTAGTAGCTTCCAATTTAAAAAAAAACCAAAATCGGTTCACCCAGTCCGAAGATATGAGGTAACAAACATATAAAAAACATACAGTGGAATTGAGCATCCTCCTCCTTTTTTGGAAGTTGGTTAAAAATGACGAAATAATAAGTAAACTTGGGTGATAACGTAATCCTATTCTATGCGTGGTATATAGAAATAATATCGGTTAAAATTCTAAAAATAGTAGATTGTTGACCAAGGGAAGAAAGCATCCCATTTCTGACGAGATATTTTGGCGCTCGAACGTAGTGAGAGCGCCAATAGTTCGAGGCAGAATGGGTGTTTTCACCCGAGTTAAACACTCTACTTTTCATTTCGAATACGAGGAAAGCAAATAAAAGTCAAATAAAACAAATTTATAACAATAGAGATTGATCACGTATCAAGTATTGTACTTCCCGCCTTCTTTTAAATTTTGTTTTTCTCTCGCCCTTTTTTCAGGGCAGGCAAGTCTTTTGGTCATACCGCCTTGTCATTAGTTATATTTTTCCATACAAAATGGTCATCAGTTTTTTTAATTACTTCAGTTATTCTCTTACGCTTCTTACTATAGAGGTTTTTTATGATTTGACGCGTTACCGCTGTCGATTTAGTCAGGTTTGGTCGGAGTCTCAATCTTAAAATTCTGAGTAAAATACTCACTGTTTTAAGGTATAACTGTCCAAATAATTATTGTTTGTGCTATTTACGTTTTATTTTATTGTAACTCAACTCTTTTTTTTGTTTATGATCATTAAAAAACCAGAGTGCTGTATTGACTATCGAACTTTGGCTGTATACGTTTTATGCCATCGCCTCAAGATATACTGATGATTTTTTTTTACTTTTCCGCCCTAGGGCCGATATGTATCACTTTCAACCCGCATATTAGCTAAGCAATGACCTACTTTCAGAGCATGAGAGATAAAAAAAACATTTTACATTGGAATACAAATTGGTTTTTCACAATGTTATAATTGAAAACACGAGATTGACAGTCGAACGCGACCGACATACGTACGTGATGTGATAACACTGACATATGAATTTGTAATGAAATAACTTTGACAACGGGATTTAGACTAAGTGTGTGTCAGGCCATAAAATAGGGTTTTGTAGTCACCCATAATGGTTAAGTAATCAAAGCCGTTATGGTATTCCGTCATAGTTGGGTTACCATCATGAATTTTCAAAAGTTCATCTTAGCAACCTCATAATGTTTTTTTTTGTATTAAATAAAATATTTCTTGCCGATGACATTTCAGTTTTTGAGATTTATTTATAACTAGCAGACGCCCGTGACTTCGCCCGCGTGAAATAGATTTATGGGCCCCTATTCCCCCGAGAACACATTCCCGGGATATAAAAACCTATGTAAGCTTTTGAAATCAGCTATATGCCTGTGAAATTCACATTAAAATTGGTCCACTGGTTCCTGAGATTAGCGGAAACAAAAAGACAGACAAACATTTAAAAAATTAGATTTTTTTATCTCAGTATGGAGTATACTGTCATATGCATTGAATAAAGAGCTGGTAATCTTAAATTACACACAGACAACAATTCAATTTTTTTTATCTGTATGGAGTATGTATTTCTATCTAGGTAATACATATTTATAGTTATCTCAATTAAATAATATACATTTTATCATTCAAAATGAGCATAATATGTCAGGACTAAGTAACACATAATACTTAACTAAGCAATATTAATGGTTTAGTCAAGTGATTAAGTTTGTAGTGTAACTGGAAAATGCAGAAATTATTTAAACCTATACTAAAGTTGTAATAGTAAAGTCTTCAAATTAGACAAAACTTGTAGGCAAGCGGCAAACCCCCTGAAAAACTAAAATGACTGACCAATCAGTGAAAATGTGATTTCCCCAATTTGTATTGGGAGTTGAATATCTTTAAAACGCATTTTTTTTCGAAAAAATCACAAAGTAAAAAATGTTCTATTTTGCCCGTTTTACCCTTAGAAATAATTTTCCAATATAAAAACCAACTTTTTATCAGTTAACAAATTAATTTGTTTATAACAATTAATAGCCCAACCTCACAAATTTTGTTTTCTTACCAATCGACGCCTTTTGGTCCAAGGTTTACAAAAAGTACAAATTTGTATTGGGGAAATCACATTTTCACTGATTGGTCAGTCATTTTCATTTCTAAGCACTTTTTCGGGGGTTTGCCGCTTGTCTATTAATAAAAGTGAAAAATAAATCGAATAAAATAAAATGTATGACTATTACTTTCTATTGGAATTAAATGTTAAAGGCTGTCAGAAGTTGCATCTATCGCTATGTACCTTATCATGAAAAAAAATCTGTATAGACGTCCCCCTGATATGACACAAGTATTCATAGGCATTCAAGTATTAGGTTTGAATCCGGAAGAAACAGCTTAAATACCTTGTCAAATTTAACTGTTTGAGATGTGATCGTAAATTCTAAACAATTGAGCCGAATCAGTCTCCGCGAGACATTTACAAGGTTGGCTTCAAGAAACGGTTATGGTGAACGTTTTATTAGTACCACCAACGCAATAGGGCTGTCACTTACCAAAAAATAAAATTATAAAAAATTATAAACATATTTCAAGGGTCGTCATGTGACAGGCATCAGCTGATTCTTCCTTCTGATTTTATAAATGTGGAAGTTTGGGAAAATGTTTGGAGGTTAGCTTTTGGGGGGTATTTATTAAATATTCTGGTACATTGACATTATTCGATATACGAAATAACCTTTACGCGTGGTGTATCAGTTGCAGCATCTACTGGATACGTTTTATGTATAAAATAATAGTACATTGTTGCCAAGGCAATCACAGAAACTAGGCATATCGCAGGAAATAGGCAATCGCAGGTCGAGTATGAGTATGAAGACCGAGCCGTAGGAAAGGATTTCACTAATGCACATATACTTAGTGCTTTTTTCGAAAGAGCGCATAGAAATAAAACATACTTTTACACGTACAACGTTTTTTGTTGACTCAGACACATTTTTTAAATACTTACCACTCGTCTTACAAATCGATACTACTTTACTGAAACGCGAACAATACTAAAAACGTCAAAGCAAATTCCTCAAGGCAGTCTGTCTATTTATCTCAGGTGGCAACCCTACTTAATGCCAATATTTTGTAGAGTTCGTAGCGTAGGCAATAAATGTACACCGTAAACCACAGGTCTTGTTACATGACAAATTTTATTATTTTTATCGTTTAGACTTTGGTATCACTGCTAGCTAAGCGAGGGAAACTAGACGTAAGACCACAAAAAGTATTAGGTTTAGAATAACGAATATACACAGACAAGTTTTTATCCTCGAACAGAACCACATACGCTTTTATTATGCCCATATTTCGACAGTCACTTTGTTTTTAGCACGTAATAATAAATACGTTAGGACAATTATTCCACACATTCCGCCATCTACTCTCAAACTAAGCGAAGCTTGTGATTATGATAACTGATATAAATACTTATATATCCTTATATTGTACATAGGAAACACCCAGACTTTGGTACAAACATATGTATTATCACTATTTATCACAAAAAGTTTATACCGACCGGGAATCGAAATTGAACCCGAGTGATGTAAACGACCACGATAGTTTAAATACCTAAATACCATTTATCCCAACTAACTATCAAATTGTGAAATATTACTTTTAATCCAAATATCTTTTTAATATTTAACTCCAACGCAACGCTTGCAATGAAACCGCATCCCAAAATATACCTCAGTTCGTCTTATTTGATTTTAAAGGGCGCTGGTTTCGAATTACGTTGTTTTATGTCAAACGGTTGGTGTATACTAAACTGGTTCACAAGTACATAGAAAGGGTATTTAAAAGGGTGGATAAGGATCCCTCTAAGATCTTAGAGGTCGAAGCCAACTTTACCTGCATATGGTGACTTTCTAATTTACTGAATAATCTCTGGCAAATAGGAATTCGATAAACGGCAAAAGGGTTCCCTTCTATTCCTCTACGGAATCTTTTCCCAACCTAGTGAGGGTCGGTTTTCTTCTATTCCTCTACTGAACCTTTTCCCAACCTAGTGAGGGTCGGTTTTCTTCTATTCCTCTACTGAACCTTTTCCCAACCTAGTGAGGGTCAGTTTTCTTCTATTCCTCTACTGAACCTTTTCCCAACCTAGTGAGGGTCGGTTTTCTTCTATTCCTCTACTGAACCTTTTCCCAACCTAGTGAGGGTCGGTTTTCTTCTATTCCTCTACTGAACCTTTTCCCAACCTAGTGAGGGTCGGTTTTCTTCTATTCCTTTACTGAACCTTTTCCCAACCTAGTGAGGGTCGGTTTTCTTATATTCCTCTACTGAACCTTTTCCCAACCTAGTGAGGGTCGGTTTTCTTCTATTCCTCTACTGAACCTTTTCCCAACCTAGTGAGGGTCGGTTTTCTTCTATTCCTCTACTGAACCTTTTCCCAACCTAGTGAGAGTCGGTTTTCTTCTATTCCTCCACTGAAACTTTTCCCAACCTAGTGAGGGTCGGTTTTCTTCTATTCCTCTACTGAACCTTTTCCCAACCTAGTGAGGGTCGGTTTTCTTCTATTCCTCTACTGAACCTTTTCCCAACCTAGTGAGGGTCGGTTTTCTTCTATTCCTCTACTGAATCTTTTCCCAACTTAGTGAGGGTCGGTTTTCTTCTATTCCTCTACTGAACCTTTTCCCAACCTAGTGAGGGTCGGTTTTCTTCTATTCCTCTACTGAACCTTTTCCCAACCTAGTGAGGGTCGGTTTTCTTCTATTCCTCTACTGAACCTTTTCCCAACCTAGTGAGGGTCGGTTTTCTTCTATTCCTCTACTGAACCTTTTCCCAACCTAGTGAGGGTCGGTTTTCTTCTATTCCTCTACTGAACCTTTTCCTAACCTAGTGAGGGTCGGTTTTCTTCTATTCCTCTACTGAATCTTTTCCCAACTTAGTGAGGGTCGGTTTTCTTCTATTCCTCTACTGAACCTTTTCCCAACCTAGTGAGGGTCGGTTTTCTTCTATTCCTCTACTGAAACTTTTCCCAACCTAGTGAGGGTCGGTTTTCTTCTATTCCTCTACTGAACCTTTTCCCAACCTAGTGAGGGTCGGTTTTCTTCTATTCCTCTACTGAACCTTTTCCTAACCTAGTGAGGGTTGGTTTTCTTCTATTCCTCCTTAACTACTAGTCACTAATATCGTATGTAGCTACATTATCTCTTAGTAACATAGGCTGTTCAACAGACTTCCAAAAAAGGAGGAGGTTCTCAATTCGAATGTATGTTTTTTTTGTATATATTTGTTACCTCATATCTTTGGGTGAACCAATTTTAAATAATTTGGTCCCATTCCGACAACTATTTGGTCCCATTTCGGTCATTTGATGTCGGTTGCTGTGCTAACGAGTGTTTTATTATTACGGTAATGTGTTCCCACGGGAATCAGGAACGAGAAAAGTATATCACGTGGGCGGTGCCGCGGGGAATAGCTAGTACTAAATAAATTGAAGTGTTTTAATACCAAATTAACAATTAACAATTAACTGTCTATTAAAAAAAATATTTATAAAAAAAAAAATACTTTTAAACATAAAGTTTACACTGAATCTCATTTTTAAAGTAGGTTAAAAGGCCTCAAAAAGAAACACCTTTCGCGTTAAGATCTCGGTCAGTAATGGGATATATAAAGGGCCATTGAAACGGACTTGTCACAATATTGGACAATTGTGGGTCTGATTTGTACAAACATTTGCTTAAAGACTCACGAATGACTATCTAAAGTGTTCTTAGACTTTACTCAAGACAGGATTTTGTTCTTGTAACTACTATTCAAGGACAAGCAGAGGAATTTACTATATATGGTATAAAAAACTCATTGAGTCCGAGACGCCCAAGACTTTAATTGGCGGTGCCATAGCATCTGGCACGTAAGATTTTATTGCCTTTCATCAACATTTCATCTCAGGGCAACGGCTTTCAAATTTAGTTTTCAAAATTATAATATAGCTGCTTATTTTATTAAATACATTTGGGCATTTTGGACATAACCCACTTTCTAGAGACTTGTCCCCTATTACGTGGCACTACAAATACTGGCAAATTGTGATATAGGCGTGATATGTGTGTATGTGTGTGATAAAAAATCAACTTACAAATTTAAAATGGCAGGACCCATTTTAGCAGGAAGTTCACTGGTAGATTGCTGATGTTATAAAGGGTATCTTAGGTTACTTTTAATTCCAGGAATATTTTTTTTAATTAGGTTGTGTATATGCATGTATATGTAGCATAAAAAATCAAACGGGCCGCGAGGAATGGAGCAAATTCTTGTATAAAATGTGCTAAGATGTTCAAGTACAGTATGAAAGTAATGTGCTACGAAAATGTAGCTACTGCGTAGCTCTACGTAGGGTAGCAAAGAGCTATGGAATTTACTAAGTTTAAATCTTTACTACGACTGTTTTTTAAAGTAAGTAGTACGATTAGTCCATGTATTTACACGTATACTGTCCAATAGTTAGTTTTTTAGTTACATGCATAATTGAATATATTCATGCCTGAAGAGGTGCCCAGATAAGCCGATTCATAATAAGTTTTCAGAGTTTTAAAATACCGTTAATATCGGTCTTATTCATAATGAGTTATCAAAGGTTCAAAATAGGTACCGATTGTCATAAAAGAAAGTTACACAATCTGTTCTCTTGTACACCTGACAGAGACAGTGAAGTTCTCTTGAGCTCTTCTGGATCTAAACAGATTGATTGATTGAATAAATATTGAAGACATTTTTTACATAGCGTCATCTAGTCTTAGTATACTAGGTTTATATCACACTACGACCAGTGGTACACTACCACTAGCAACTAAGTATTGCGAAAATGACGAAAATAAAAATCTTATTACAGCGAACAATGGCCCAGGCTTAAAACAACCCTACCAAGATGTAACCGAAATGAATTACAACCATAAGTAATACGCGTATCAACTTAATTGCGTATTTCGTACAATACGTTGGAAGGTTCTTGATTTATGGGCATTAATTAATGACCAACATTTTTTATGGTTTTTCCAACTCATTGAACTCTCAAACTGAATTCTCTAACTAGTAAATTTCATAACCACATTCAATTAAAAACTTCAGTAAATATTAGTCATAGATAGGAGTTTGATTTTTGCTGAGCGCGTGGCTGGTGGCTTTTTAGGTTACCTCTGGCGCTCCGCGAAATCGGGTTTCCAGACACTCTCATACCGAACAACGTTTTTTGTCCTGCACCTGGAGCTAGTTAGGAATAACTAGTTCTTCTGTGCGGGACTATTAACTAATCAAGCATTACCTTGGCATTGGCGAAATCATCGATGAATATCGATGGAGCCACGTTTTTAAAGAAATTTGAAGAAGAAGAGCTAAATACTTCAGTAAATATTAGTCATAGATACATAATTTTATAATCACGCCTTATAGAGGCAATAGGGGAGATGACTGTCAAGTCTAATCACTTTCTTTTTATTAAATGTCAAAAGACTACATTTGACAGAGGCATTTATTTAAAACTTAATTTTTGTCCGCGGCTTCATTCTTGTTCAATAGTTTACTCGTTCCCACGGGAATACATCACCGAGATAAAAAGTAGCCTATGTTTTTCTGATGTATGAGCTATCCAGTGACGCCCGCAGCAATGGACATGGGGGCGGCCGCGGTCTGCCGGAATTTAAAAAAAATGTATGAGGTATATTATTGTAAAGTTTCATTAAAATCCCTGCACTAGTTTTTCCGTGAAAGAGGAACAAACATCCATCCATATAGGTACAGGTTGTCCCACGACCATGCCACATAGAGGAAAGTACCTTAAATACTTTATGTAATTTATGCTTTCGATTGTCGGCACTTGGTGGAACTTATAGTAATACATTTTTGAAATTGAATTTTTTAAAAATACATAATATTAGTAGAAAATGTGTTATAAAAGTGAATTGTGTGTGTGGATTAAGTAGGAGTGAACACCTCTGATGATGCCATAGGGCGAAACCGGTCAGAAAATAAATATTTGTGGAATGGTGTACAAGTGAGTTTTTTTCAAAAATGTATTAAATACTTTAATTAGACAATTTTATTTAATGCAATATTTCATGGCCTTCCTTATATTTAAGATGCTTTTTTTTTAATTCCGCTCCCATGTCCATTGCTGCGGGCGTCTCTGGTGACACTGGAAAGCACTTCCAGTGTCGCCCGGCGGACTTTGGCCAGCTGTGTATTTACCGGGCGCCACTGGAAATACGTTCTGCTTGTAACCAGAGACGCCCGGCAACGGACGTTAGAGCGGCCGCCGCCCTGGGCAGCGAAACTAAAAAAAAAAAAGCTGTTCATTTAAGATGCTAAGTATTTTAGAAACAAATAGTAATTCCTATGATGCCTTTTAATTGGTGTCGTAAAATATTGTGTTTTGCTTTTTTTATCATTTGGTCGCTTCGATTCTTGGTTCACACAAGTAAAAATTAGATAACAAGTTGTGTTTCAAAAAATTGTTTTTAAAAACAAAATAAAGACTCCCTTCAGATAAATAGGGTAAACTACAATATAGGGTACTTTCCCTCCTTGTAGCATGGTCTTGGGACACACTGTATACTGAAAATAGTGGCATAGATTATAAACACGTATCGGCATCCACACAAACTTTTACGTGGGTACCTATATTATTACGTAGGATACACAATTTTACCATCAACTCTTCAACAGAAATTCCTAGAACATTCTCTTTCGATTATAATGCAAGTTTTAATGAGTTGCTAAGTAAAAATTTACAGGATTAACTGTGTAATCTCGTGGAGTAGCCAGCCGCCATAACTCAATCTAAACGAAGATTGCAACATCGCTAAATTGCACCTGTATGAGACTGCGATAACTTGAAAATGTTTCAGTTTAAATTTTAAATCTTTCAATGTATTAAAAAAATGACCTACTGTATTAAACAAATTCCTGTGTTTATTTAATAAGTTTATTACAAAACTAATGTGGGAAATACTTATAAAATACTAGATGTTTTTTAAAACTGAGATTTAGAAGAAGAAGATGATGATGAATATAGATAGAGAAATAACAGAAGATAAATTGGTCGGGACCAAGTGCGAGTCGGACTTTAGCACACATGGTTCCGTACCAAAAAGAAAATAATCACGTTTGTTGTATGTGAGCCCCCTTAAATATTTATTATATTCAGTTTTTTAGTATTTGTTGCTATAGAGGCAACATAGATCTGTGAAAATTTCAACTTTCTAACTATCACTGTTCATGAGATAAGTACAGCGCAAGACAGACGAACGGACGGACAGCGATGTCTCAGTAATAGGGTTCCCGTTTTACCCTTTGGATACGGAACCCTAAAAAACACGTCAAACGTTGACACAAAATGAACTTCAAATAACTAAAATGTGACCAAATAATTGTCGGAATAAGACCATTGAGGAAGCAGTAGCCATCAATAAAAAAATATTTTTTGAAATCGACTCACTCAGTCAAAATATATGAGGACTTACTCCTTTATTGAAGTCGGTTTAAAAGGTTATAAATCACAAAAATTTAAAAGTAAAATAATTACATAATAAACGACCAAAGTATAAACAAAATGTAAAAGCTCACAACAAAACTTTTTATATTAACGTGCAATATGTTTGCCAACCGTACGTCACTGTCATTGTTTACTGCTATGAATAATGGTACAAATATTATTAACGTAACACCAACACATTTGGAGAAGAAAAACGAAGAGAAGGAAAACTCGACCCAAAACCCTATACCAACACGTCCTCTCGAAGGAGGCGGCCGAGAGGGAGAGGGAGCGTACTCTCCCCGCTGAGTTCCGCAGTCAGCGGCCAGGGCGCCGCAGACTCATTTACGCACAGGACCATAGACCTCCATGATCGGGTCCTGAGGACGCCGGGATAGCCACAGCTCACCGACGCGGGATAAAACCCGATCAAACCTTCTGGTGCGTACTAGAGACGCCTGCGGCAATGGAAATAGAAGCGGCAGCAGTCTCGCGAAATTAAAAAAAAATACTAACCCGTCCGGCCAGCGTGGTATATGTGGTATGAAATTCCCCCCCTTTGGGAGAGGAGAGGTCTATGTTACCATAACAACCGGAGTGCGAACGGCCCGCGTGACATGAAACGCATTTCATAATTGTATGACCTTTGACATTGACATCCACACGCAATGCGGACGAGATCCGCACGCTGGTGGAAAAACGCTTGACAGGAAAAGCGCTGTAAGATATCAAAAACACATTTGGAAATGTATAATCTATCTTCTCTTTCTTCCCATAGTATGGTTATATAGTACCATAGTAGTGGATCATTTCGTAGTACATTTTTGTACAGTCTTATACTAGTAGTATAACAGTCCTAAGACAGTTGTTTAACAGTCTTTAGACTGTAAAGGTGACACTGACGCGATGAACAATCAGTGTATCTGCTATACACATGATCAATTATTTTTCTTTAGAGGTATGTTTGCACCGAATAATCTCTAATAATAGCTGCACAGATTTAAACGATGCTTTCACTGGCATATAGCATAAGACCAGAAGGCAGGCTATTTTCTGGCCCAAAGAATTAAGTATCGCCATCCAACATGGCAACACAGCCAGCAATCTGGAAACCTTGGCAGTCAGCAATGAAGCGGAGGATTATTTAAACGACATTTTGTAGTGTAAATATTTTTTGTATAAAATTATGTAAATTGTTATTATTATAGTAAATAAATATTTTACTTTTAGTGTAAGTAATAATAAAAAAAATATTAAAAAAATAAAAAAATATGAAGTTTCCCTTCAGTAAAATTTTCTATCTACAATACCTACTTAATCTACTTTAGCTCCATGTGGCATGGTCTTAGGACACACTGTTATACATCTAGTAGGTAATATATTTTATATGTTTATTCTGCGATGTTATGAAGCTTTTTAATAAACATGCTTGGCAAAATTACGAGTTTCAATTTCAAGTTAATATAATTGTAGAAATATAGTTCACCAGCAAACAGCCATGATTTCCTACGAAATCATACATTAGATCACACCTGTTTTCCCGAAGTATTAGTAAGTATATTACATTACATTAGTAAGTATATTACATACCCACTTTTCGGCAATAGTGCCGCTTACCGGAAACTTTATTACAGAGTTTTGTCTATGGATTTTGTTTCTGTTATAGAAATAGAAGTAAATGTAAATTAATTGTCCCTCTGCCTATACCTTTTCAATGATAACTGCGTTATGTACAGTCCCTAGCAATAACATGTAAGCATTCTCAACAGTTCAAATTCTGGTACTCGTAGCAACATCAAATCGCAAAAATATGAATGCTGAGCCGTATGTATCCGTTAAATGGTGTCAAAATTAACTAGGTACATACCTACTCAAAATATGAATTGTAGCGAAATATAGGTGTGAATTGTCTCTCTCTCTCTACCAACCTTCTCAATAGCAACCGTGTTATGTATGTATGTAAGAGCTTAGAGCGATATTTCTTCAAACTAACTTCGATGCAAATAAACCCATAATGTAATTAATTATCATAATTTATGTTAAAAACTTGGAGTAACTCCCGGTAATCGTATTTCGCAAAATTCCCGAACCGTTCATGTCTCAAATTATGCGCTAATGTAATGTGGCTTGCATTACTGTATAAATAAATGCCTCTGATATTATCGTTATAATATCGAATAAATATCTATATCTAGATGTCACTCCGTTGAATTGTAATCGCACTCGGAATATTGATTATTGATGAATTATTGTAATTACTGGTGATAGAGAAAGAGTGGCCCTGAGTTTTTATTACCAGATTATTTTCTCACTAGAAGAGTTGCGTGCTGTGGGGTTTTACCGCACGCACGCCTTCACTCACCGACGCGGGATAAAACCCAACCTTCCTGTTGGTCGGGGTTTACCCGGCCACACAGGTAGCCAAAGTCTGCTGAGCGCACTGGTAATTCTTTTAGTGCCTACTAGAAGCGCTCGGGAATGGACTAAGATGCGGCGGAATAAAAAAAAGTTCTTTTCTCAAAGGCTTACTCCCTCTAAAACTAACAATGTCACCGTAAAATTGTAAATAAGCAAGCCTGGCATAATAAGTGCAATTACTGGCGATTGAAAATGAGTGGATGTTAGTTTTAATAATTTTTAGACGTACCTAGATAGAAACAGACACGTCTGTTTCATTTATTTGTATAAGTATAGCCCTCTACATTATTTAGAAGGACCTCTCACACTCAACACTCACAAATTGTATTAAGCTTTCACGTGTCTCATAATCATATTTAATATACACATGCATAATTATATATCTATCATACAAGCTCTACAAATATTACTCTTTACATATAATTGTGGGTTTTGTGCAAAGTCAAAGTAGAATGGACATTGATAATTTGAGGTTTGCCTGAGGCAAACTTAAATTGCAAGGTATTGAATACAGTCTTTAATGTACAGTCAAGATAAAAATGGTACTCAAAAACGTATATTTTAAAAGTATTGTTGGCTACGTAGGTACACAAAGGGACAAGCCTATTGCCGTCACGGGGCACTGTAGGTATACAATAGAAATTCAGTAACTATTATGTAATACGAACCTACTTAATTACAACAACCATGCTTAGATATTTAATAATACGCAACGGATTTTGATGCGGTTTTCACCAATGGATAGAGTGGTTCTCGAGGAAGGTTTTTTTATATAATTTGTCAAGCGGGCGAAGCTGCAGGCGTCCGCTAGTATTGAAATAAATCTTCGTAACCAAATTGATTGAAGTAGAGAGATAAAATACACCGTGAAAGTACCACTGTCTAAAAAAAAACATTTTGACTCAATTTTGATAACAGAACTGCCTGGTAGTATTTATTTGAAAAATAAACCAATTTTTTTATAAAATACTTAAAATTGATGTAGTTTCTTTTTTAATTCCGCCAGCCGAGGCCGCTGCATCCTACATCTGTTGCCGAGCTCCTCTGGATAGCACTAGGTAGATTTTTTAAGGCAGTAAGCTTCCACGAGTATGTCTGTCTTTAATACCGTCTCTAGTACGCACCAGAAGGTATTTGATATCTAGACTAGTCTAGAGACTACATAAATTTTAAGATTTTTATTAAAAACTGTGTTTGTTTTTCAAAGTAATACTTCCAGTCGATTCTGTTATCGAAACAATCTATTTCTTTTATAAACGGTGATACTTTCACTTAATACTTTCAAAAAAACAGTTTTATAGACATAATAATGTCTATAAAACTGTTTTTTTTTTTTCAATTTATACCAATGGAATTGCCTGAATATATTTAAATGAAAGGCTGTTTTGTATAAAACCTCACGAACGTTTACAATACTCTGACATTCATCAGTCAGTACGTTTCAATCGATCACGATCATATCTCTTTCCTAACTCATTCATATATTTTACCTACAATACATGTGCCTACGTGTTAACATTATGAAGGTAGATCGATTTTGAATTCAGCGTATGATGTCATTTGTCAACATCCAAACTGGATCGTGACGGTTAGCATTTGAATTTAGAATATTAATATTTTTTTATAAATATTTGTGGTATGGCTTCAAAGGCCTTTGTGCCATTGGGATCTTATTGGCTAAATACAGTAATGATTACCAGAGAGCCTGGACTGTCGATCAGGTGCACCTATTGCAGGTGACGCAACATCTTGATATTTAGTTAAAATTATTTCAAAAACAAACGTTGCTATGAAGATTATTCAATACAGGTACATAACAGTGCTTAAGCGTATCGTAATCATATGCTTCGGCTTTCGTCGGATATTCATTGGATTGGAAGTATATGGAGCTATTATTAACGCCCATTATTTATTATTTATTTATATTTGAATGATGGGAAAGCTGCGTAAATTGCAGGAAAATCATTTTACAGCTCTATAGAGTTAAACACTAAAATCAAAACACAACAACTATAAAGTATTGGATAGAATTAGACGTTATCTGGCGAAAATCCATGACAAAATAATGGTAAGTAAGATGTTCAAACTTTTTCTTGTCTCAGAGAGAACAGCGGCTGTTCTCTCTGAGACAGTCTTGAGAATGCCTCGTTTAGAGGTGAAACATTTGTCGACGTTTTAATGTCTTATATTTTTGCGAGAATGATGCAATTATTTTAAAAAGTTTGAACATCTTACTTACAACTATAAAGTACCTACGTAGTTCTAAATTCAAGTTGAATATTAGAATTTACATGATAAATTTAATAATGTATGATCATGTATATTAATATTCGGATCCATTCGGAAAAACGACAATTGCCGAGGGCCATTAAGAAAATAGTAACACTGTATGTACATATAGCCAGGTCAACCGCAATTCACCGTAAGGTTAAGTCTAGTGGTTACCATTAGTCGGTTAACCGGTCGATTCTCGAAGTTTGTTACAAACTTTATATCAACTGGTGCACCAATTGTACTAAGTTAGGTACGAGTATATTAACTTTGCACTGAACTGTTTAATAAGGTTTCTTGTTTATTTCTTTTATATTGTTGTAATGTAAAACTTCTGGTGTGTTGGGGATTTTTATACAATTTCAAAAAAGGAGGAGATTTTTATGTTTGTTAAGTTTTATTGAATGTTTCTGCCTCTGGAGTGGTCCCATTTCAATTTGGTGTCATTCTGGCAAATATTCCCATTCCGGTAATTTACAGTCGATTTTTGTGTCAATATTTGATGTGTTTTTATTTGAGATGGAACAAAACAATAGATTTTTACAACACTTTTACCTTTTATCCTCACATGCAAGTTAAACTAACTTACTTAAAGACAGATCTAACTCAAGCAAATATAAATAGGTACCCAAAGTGCCTGTATAGTGTGGCAAACACTGGGTGTGTGACACAATTCTATTAATGCCTTTGGGATCAAGTATTTATTATTAAGTATTGGTCAATGCCTCCAGTCCAAAATCCGCAAAATCAGGAAACTTGTGAAACCCATTTACTAGACATAAAATGAAATGAAATGATTTATTTATTTGTATAGGTCACTAAATGGCTCTTACAAACGTCAGTAGGTACTTAAAATAAAAAAATGTAATTGCTTCTATATTTACATGTACTGCCAGATTCGCAAAGCAATAAGTAGAACCGAGAGAAAGAACCTGGCAATAAAACTCTCGGTCACTCTTTTTCAATAATTAACTCATTTACATATACGTATTCTTAAGACTAAATGTGGACGAATGTACATTGATCCCGTGTCAAAATCAAAAAGGGCGTGTATAATGCATAAATAATCATAACATAGTACAAAACAAAGTCGCTCTGTCCCTATGTATACTTAGATCTTTAAAACTACGAAACGGATTTCCATGCTGTTTTCACCAATGGATAGAGTAGTTCTCGAGGAAGGTTTTAGTATATAATTTGTCAGCGGGCGAAGCCGTGGACGTCCGCTAGTAATATATAAGTAGTCCTATGTATCCTGTATGTCTAAACTACCCAAGAATTGACCTTCATAGATCATACTGGATTACCAGAGAAGTATGTGTTCAACAGGTTATGGATAGATAAGTGTTATTGATGGGCCATCAAGGGCTATTAGCAGTACATTAATATTATCTAAAAATTGTGAATAAGTACTTTTAAGTGTTTAGGGCTTAGGACTTCCGGCTTATTAGATGAATATTGATAGGTATTTTTATTAAACTATGGTTACTGAAAATTTGAACCAATAATCGCGATATAGAGTCCCGAATTCGATGAAGTCAAATGGCTCAATCACGTAGATTGAAGTGTCAAGTGTATGTGATAACAGTAGGTAACATTGATTTAGTTTACATGTTTTAGGAAAGTGCCTTGCTCGTCTTGGATACCTTTAACTTTCAAATATTGGATAGAAACAGGCGTTACCTGGCGAAAATCCATGACAAAGTAATGGTAAGTAAGATGTTAAAAACTTTAAAAAAAATATAATAGCATTATTTTTTCGCAGAGTTAAAAAGACAACAAAACGTCGACAATTGTTTCGCCTCTAAACGAGGCATTATCAAGACTGTCTCAAAGAGAACTGTTCTCTGAGAGCTGTTCTCTTTGAGTTTTGTTGTCTTTTTAACTCTGCGAAAAAATAATGCTATTATATTTTTTGATGCAAAAGATCTAGTATGACCTTCCAACGTTACCTAAGTGATGGAAACCTCCGCATTGACACAATTGGGTATTGGGATGGGGTTATTTTCACCCGACTTTCCAAAAAAGGAAGAGGTTCTCAATTCTTCTGTAAGATATTTTTTTATGTTGATGATTTTTTTATATGTACCGATTTTGATTTTTTTTTAATTGTAAGCTTCTACTTTCCAAGTGGTCCCATTGCTTTGAATTTGGTCCCATTGCGACAATTATTTGGCCCACTTTCGGTAATTTGAAGTCGGTTGTGTCAATTTTTGACGTGCTTTTTATTTTATTTAAATGAGTAAATTTTGGAAATAAATAAAATTCATGTAATATACATACTTAATCATAGATATCCAATGTTTTCATAGGATTATTGTAGAAACATTCCCAGTGTCAAAAGCTTTACCTAAATTTGTTTTTGTACAGTCAATACCAAAAGTGTAATGACATTTGCCAAATGTGTGGAGAGGGCTTTATCTATAATCCAATTTGATGGACATTGTAATGTATCGTTATCTAACGTCAACAATGAATATTATCGGGTACAATCAATCACTAAAGTGTTTGATAATTTTCATTTGCGTGACGGTTAGTTGTTATTGTTAATTTTTTTTTTACATACACGTATTTATATAAATAATAAGAAAGCACTCCTCTAAAAGAATATCTGAGAGAAAAAAAGTAAGTTTGATTTTAGGGTATTTTGTGTTATGGCTGTGAATGATCACTACCTTTTAATTAGGTATTATTATTATTTTTTTATTTTAAAATGTACTTTAATTATATTATACTTAAAAGAATATGCAAACAGTTCATTTGTACAGAACATTAGAATAGTCGCACAAATTTTTTAAACTATACAAATAACATTTGATCTTATTTTTAGTACGTAGGCAAGGCAGTAATAACAAATTATTTAATAATAAATAAGATGAACTAAATTTTAGTTTCCTACCTGCAAGACAAAGTGTTTTCTCTTCCCAACAAATTAAATCACTTCTGTACACGACAGTACTCCAGAATGACAGTGCTAAAAAAGCTGTGCGTTGTGAAAGCGAGGTAAAGTTATCGAACCAAATGGTAAATATTAGCTCTGTAGCGTGTATTATTGATAAATTCCTTATAGTAACAGGACTTGATTAATTAATCATGTTCCAACTGTCCTATTTGATAATTTTAATGAGAACTCATTTATATAATTACCATTTATTTACAATAAGAATTACAATATACATAATTATATACTAAAAATATTTACATAACAAAATATCGTTTAAAAAATCCTCCGCGTCATTGCCGACTGGGAAGGTTCCCAGAATGCTGGCTGTGTTGCCATGTTGGATGGCGATACTTATTCTTTATGCCAGAAAATAGCCAGGCTTCTGGTCTTGAGAAGCATCAATTATGCGTTTAGCAATGTCTCTATAAAGGCGGCGAGCACGCGGGCCCTATGACCCCAGTGTCTCAACCCCAAACGGCTCAAATATGTAATCACCTGCTAGCTTAGCATATTTACGCCGTTTGAGGCCTTCAGTCGATGCAGCAGCAGCGCCGGCACATCCGGATGTGCGTGGAAGGTGTGAAGGTGCTAAGGTGTCAACGCATGTAGCGTCCCACACCAAAGGTCTTCCCATCTTCCACGGTAGCACGGTAGTCCGGTCTTTTTCCATCGCTTCGTGCTAAACCATTTGGTTAACATACGGCCGGAGCGTGCCGAGGTATACGACCTGCGCTTCTGCTACAAGAAAGGCCATGGTGTCCCAGATTATCGATGGCTACTCCATTTATATTCATCATCATCATCATCATCACAACCTATCTCGCTCCCACTGCTGGGTATAGGCCTCCCCCAAAGAGGGGGGAATTTAGCCTACATTTAGCATCCTGACTAGACGGTTTGGTGTAGGGCTTTGAGTCGAGTTTTCCTTCTCTAAACATTGCTCGCCAATGATGTATTTCACCGCACAGAAAATTTTCATCCCTACTACACAAATCACTATTTTATCCCTGAAGGGGTAGCCAGAGGAACTTAGTACACCCACATTTCGTAGATAGCCCCACGTAATCTCCCAGAACATAGCTAAGATATTTGATAAACATTTCTACTTAAAGATAACTATATTATGATAACTATGCATCATGCTCTTTCTACATCTCTTGTGACGAATGCGTACCTATTACGTTGTATAAAAAGTGTGTAATTACGCTCATAGAAATAGGGTATATTTGAAGCCTTCTGGTATACCTTAATTGCTTATCTTGAGCATGCTTGTTTTATATATAATCCGAGACGCCCAGGACTTTAATTGGCTGTGCCATAGCGGGTGGCACATAAGAGGGCTTTTAAAATTTATTCTGCCATTTTCGACACATCCCGTTATATGTGTGCCCGGTGATGGCAATAGGCTTGCTCCCTATTACGTGGGACTAAAAATACTGGCAAACTGTGGGTGTGTAATGCACCTCCCTACGGGGAGGTGCATTACACACCCACACTTTGCAATATATATGTGTGTGTGTGTGTGTGTGTACTTGCTTTATTGCATAACCAATTGAATGTTTACGTAGTTTATTAATCGGAGAGTAATATATATTTGACAGTTAGTGAAATAAGATGATGTTGCCAGCCATTTGCAAAATTAATTCAAAAATTAAAGTTCGTTTAACGAAAGGCTTCTATTTTAAAGTGTATTTCTCTTTTGTCGTGATAAATTTCCATCGTAAACAAAATTGGTAAGATTATAAGGTTTAGAAGATCAAAGCGGTTCTACCACGTTCTACTACATAAGTACAAATTATATCTTTCAGTTTTAGTTACATTTACGGCGCTGTGAGTCATTAGATTATTAAGACTGGCTGATGTTTACGGCTCTAGTTATTTTGTTCCCAATTCCCATGGGAACAAGTTACCATATAGCCTATAGAGCTCTGGGATAATGAAACTGAAATAATTTTCTGAACCGGTTCGGTACGCGATTCCGTGATTCGATCCACAATAGTATTCTACTTTCCATTTTCCTCAGAAACAATTCACAGTAATAAAACTATCATCATCATCTACAGTCACTGAGCCAGTTCCCAACCCAGTGGGGGTCGACTCTTCCAGTTTTACTGCGATGCGGCCGAACTTCAATATTTTCTGTGAAGTGACTGCGATCTGACTTCCACAACCCATTAACAATATCGAAGCATCCTACTAATATTATAAACGCGAAAGTTTCTGAGTATGTAAGTATGTAAGTATGTATGGATGGATGGATGTTTGTTACTCTTTCACGTAAAAACTACTGAATGGATTTTAATGAAACTTTACAATAATATAGCTTATACATCAGAATAACACATAGGCTACAATTTATAAAGATATTGTGTGAATTGTTCAAAATATAACGCGGCGCGACGGGGACGGAAAAAAGTCCAAATTACCACGCGAACGTAGTCGCGGGCGACCACTAGTCTTGAATAAAAGTATCTTGCCCGTTAAATAGTCTATCTATGTGCTAATGTTAATTTCTTAAGACATTGAGACCCCTCGGTGCCCCAGAGAGCACGTTAAGCCGTCGGTCCCGGTTGTCATACAAACATCTATGGCAGTCGTTAGGGGTATAATAGTTGGACTCCTAAAATCAAAAATCCGACCGGTCTATGTAGCTACATAGAGAACTTCGATATCACCCATGGGTTATGGAGGCAATCGAAGTTCAGCCCCATGGCAGTTAGACTGGAAAGCCGACTCTAACTGCGTTGGGTAGGTTCAGTGGATGATAATCTATGTGCTAATGTTTATACAACACTTCATAACGATTTTTGCGTGATTGAGCAATGTAAACCTTTCCCGCATTTTGTTCTGACTTTCGTTTAATGATTCACAGAGACGTAAATATAAAACGAATAGTGTGAAAGTCAAAGGCATAATGTATAAATAAATATTACAATTCACAGCCATTTTTATTTGAACTCTGTTCATAATATATATGATAAATAAATACTTAATAGGTGTTTCTGTATGAAATGTGAAGTTACGTTGAGTTATTGGATATACCTACGCGGGAATTACAATCGAGCTGACGTCAGAATATTATGTTAAAGTTGTATTAAGTTCCTCTTATCACACCGAGTAGGTACCTGTCCTGTACATTCAATGAATATTTTTAAATGGCTTTTTTGGTGGCTATGACGTTTTGTTGGCTATGACTTTGTCTTAGAGTAAAGCCCCCTACAACGGACGGCTAGAACAGACATAAGTTATTTTATAAAAGCTGACATTGTTTTTTTGGATTTCATGGTTTTCTGCTTTCAAGACATAAAAACTAAAAAAAATCTTAAAGTAGTCCCCAGGACAGGTAAAAACGATGCGTGGTTATGGAGTAGGGATTGCGGTTTAAGTACTTGGGTAAACTAAAATATATATTAATATAGGTTATAAAATAACGCTTATTAACGTCAGCACATAAGAATTTACATAAGCAAGATTCGCAAAGCCAGATAACAGGTATCTATCTACACTAAACGTGTATAATAGGTATCTATAGAATCCAGGTCAAATTTACTTTAAATAGTTATACAGAGTGTTACGAAAGGGTTATATCAACCCGAAGCCAGCATCATCAGCTGGTCGACCATAACCCGTTTCGATATATGGCGACCGCCAAAGAAGAAAAAAAAAGTTTATCAAAAAATTTAAAAAGATATTTCAAATCAAAACAAACGTGTCCCAACGCTACGGCTTGACGACGAAATCTTACCTGTTTACAGGAAAGGTTCAAAAGGCCGCCTTCCCGCCCGATGCACAAAGATTCTCGCCGGCGCATATTGCTCCGCAAAGCTCGTAGCATTTCTTGTATAACAGTGCTAAATGCGGCTTTAATCCGTAATTTCATTACTTGCTCTGTTTCGCACTCAACTGCGTACACAGTATTTTTTAGGTATCAACGCTCACGGTACAACTCCCGGGCAGCGCTCAAATAGCCTTCTGATGCTCCTACACAAAGCATCATCTCGTAATACTCTTTGTTACTCAGAGCCATTACTACACAACACAATCACAACTTGACACAACTCACAAATTAACACACTAAACAACTATTTACCTAACTCACTTTACAAAGCAATGAATGCAACTGACTGAACTGACCTGTGACCTGACCTTGCTAAATAAATGACGGTAGACATCGGAGCTCATCGGGCGGCATCGTTAGATGCGAAACAGAGACAAAATGTTCCAACCAGGAGGGAGAGAGAAGGTTTTTCACAGGCGCGCTTTATTTGTACTACTTACTTTGATGTCAATGACCGTATCAGCTGATTTTAGCTAGTGTTGTTCAAACAAGAGTGTTTTATTTGGTAATAATATTAATTTTTCTGAGTGATTTTTTTCTTGTTTGGCGGTCGACACATATCAAAACGGGTTCTGGTCGACCAGCTGATGGTGCTGGCTTCGGGTTGATATAACCCTTACGTAACACCCGGTATAGTTAAATCTTGGGTACCTATAGTTATTTATTACAGATTTAGTCGACGCCTGCGACATCGTCTGTGCAAGGTCTACTGGTTGTACTTCTAGTAGTCTTTATTTTTTTGTTTTAAACTTAGGTCGAAAAATTGACGCCAACCGCCTGATGGCAAGCTGTGGCGACGTCTGGCGATTGCGGGCGACTCTCATAGAACACAGGAATACTATAGAGAGTGGCTTTCAACTTGACGACCCAGTAATGTGCCTCTTCACGCTTCGCTTAAAGAACCCAGGGTTATATGTTGGAGGAAACACGTGCGCAGGCAGGGCGTTCCAAGCCACCATCGTTCGGCAGAGAAACGAACGTTTAAAACGCTCGGTTCTCGCGAGTCCATGACAAAGCAATGGTAAGTATGATATTCAAAATTTTTCAAATAATAGCATTATTTTCGCTAAAATAGAAGACATTAAAACGTCGACATCGAACGAAACATATGTCGACAGTTTAATGTCTTCTATTTTAGCGAAAATAATGCTACTCGTATTATTTGAAAAAGATTGAACATCATACTTACCATTGCTTTAAAAATTCATCTGTTTTGCGAATAAGGCGTGAAGGCGTAATCGACCGACGGAGTTGTTAGGCAGATACCTATGGTCGTATCGTTTAGGGGATAGTGGAAAGAGGAAGGGGGATAGGGGATGATAACAGATTACATATTAAAGTTAAAACATAATAGATAAAAAATCAATAACATGAAAGAGGTATTATGCTAGTGTAACGGACATGGTTTATTGTATGTACTCGTGCTTTAGTTTAAAATAAATGTTTCGAAAGGAGTGAATCCTACTCGAAGGAGTTTTGTTAGGCCCTTAATGTACCATTAAAAAAAAACCCAATTTAATTTTTTTGCAAACCTTATGGGATATTTAGTATCGTATATAATGGCTTCATAAATTAAAGCCTATGTGTTATTCTGATGAATGAATTAGGCACAAAGATCCAAACATCCATCCATACAAACTTTTCCCTTTATAATAAAAATACTAATATTATTTTGACAACTCTGGCTTATGTCCTGCTTACTGCAAATAAAGAATTTGAATTTGATTAATATTTTTTCAAATATAATAAATGCCCGACGGATTATAGAGATTGTAACATGGTCCTGGGTGTTAGCATTTAGGTTCGTATTATAGAATGCTAACTACCTACTAACCGCAATAGGTTTGCTGCCTAATAGTAGGAACAACAAAACTGCTTACCTACACCGTGAAAGTACCATCGTTTAAAATAATTCCAAGGTGATAAGAGTTGACGATTTCGGAGATCGAGGAGCAGAACATTAAGTCCCAACTACCGAGCTGATCCCACTGTTAAGCGTTTAAAAATCCGATTTTCAAGTCTTTTGAGGCTCGATATTGAAGTATGTACTACATAATTACATAATTTGTAAACGGTGGTACTTCCACGGTGTATAGACGTGATAGATGTATGTTTTAAATCAATTAACACTAGTCGTTCTGTGAAAATTTATTTTTCAATTTTCTTTAATACTCTTTAATTTTTCATCCAATCCAAAAAATATCATTTACATGTCATGTTATTCATTGTAAGCAACTATAACGCAGTTTACTTACCGGGCATACGGCATACTAAGCTTTAACATCGATGCCTCCTCACTAATGACTTCCAGACTAATACAAATAGTCATCAGACATGATGGGCACCCTACCGCGGGGCACAAACTTTTTACATTTATTTTAAAATAGTAATAATTAAATTTAGTATTAATTTCATTTTCTATTGTACCTAGTATATAATAATGTATATTTTTATAAGTCATCAGACAGTATTTGCTCACTCAATCATATGCACCTATGCTTGATGTATTTGCAGTATTCGATACCTATGAGAAAAGGTCATTACAATTTCTCCTTCTAGATACTACTAGATATTACTGACACTCGCCCGCGGCTTTGCACACGTAGAATCAATTTCTAGATTCCAATTCGCCTTATAACAAAAGCTATTTGCTAGTGAAAGTCCCGTTAAAATTAGCCCAGCCGTTTCAAAGATTATCCGGAATAAACATACAGACAGACAGATAAAAATTACATGTAGAGATGGAAAAGTCACTTCATTTTGTTTTTGACACACTTTCACAAAATCTAGGACAAAATTAACCAGAACAATCTATATATTTAATACGACAATTTGTCTGTCTGTCTGTCCGTCCGTCGCGTTTTTCAATTTACATTCATTTGCATGAAATATTAAAATACTCTTTTTTTTTTTTGAGGCGATACAAAGTTTGTCGGGATAACTAGTTTTATTTAATATGCCACAATTAAAATGTAATTCTATGACTTCTATTACGAGTCCAAATCCGACATTTCGGCCAAAAATTTAACTAAAACGAAGTTAAACTAGATTGAACCAGTAACACGTACAACAAGAGCAGTTTGAATACAACTTTAGTAATTCAGCCGACGAAAATGTGGTCAGTTTCATACAGACGTCAGTAAAGTTAGTTAGAGATATTTATTTCTAAGTCATGACAGTAAAATAAGGTAGGTATCTACTCAATTGACTTTACCTACACAGAACACTACGTAAGTTAAAAAGTAAATGAAATAAACGCAAATGAGAGTTCTTTTTTTTTGTTTTTTTTTAAGTCCCAGTGACCGCGGCCTCTGTCATGTCGACTGCTGCGGGCGTGCCGCACCAGAAGGCATTTCCAGTGGACCCAAATGAGAGTGATGTGTGAGACATAAATACATATACGGGGGTGCCCTTGGATGCCTGAAAGCGAACTGAACAATATCTTGTTTGCTTACAAACGTGTCCCAAAGTACAGAGACGGATTCTATATTCCTCACTAGCGTATGTCCAATCCTCAAATATAATTATTCTTTTTTAAAGTAAAACTACATAACACGCGCTTGACGTGTAGTAAGCTGGTAAATGCGTGACGAGAGCGTTACGAAAAGTGTGATCAGGCGGGGCAAAGGAAGTTGAGAGAAAAACAGAGAGTTACGTCTCTATACTGTAGGAGCAAGAGAGAGAGATACGAGCACACATTGTCTTTCTCCTTTTTTCAACCGACTTCTTGAAAAAGGAGGAAAATTTCATTTAAAAAAGTCATAATCGGTTCTCCCAGTCCAGAGATATTAGGTAACAAACAAAACAAAACATACAGTCGACATTGAGAACCTCCTCCTTTTTTGGAAGTCGGTTGAAAAAGATGACCATCGCTTAACGTCGTTCTCAGGACCAGAAGCATGCTATTCAACGTGGCAACACCACCTTTCTGGGAAACTTCCCAAAAAAATCCTTCTTTGTGTCTGTTGGTCACACAAATTTTTCGTTTATTTTGTTAAAGGCACAATAATACCTACTATTGCTACTATTTTATGATAGGTATAGTAGGTAGGTATAGATGATCGAGAAAGTTTTTTAATGAATATTAATATTGTTATAATTTATATCAACTACAAGTACCTACGTGCTATAAAAGTACCAATAGAGAATACCTATAAAGTACCATCCAAGTCCAGCCCTGTATCTACCCTCACGAACTATCACCGTACGCGACACTTCGAAGAATTTAATAACTCGACCTAGTGCCCCTAACTAATGGCCTTAACTACTAGACACGTTAGGTACCAACACCATTTGTCGATCCCGCAAACTGAATTCCACATGTTTGTCTATCTTTGGTTTGAAATTGTGAAATAGTATTTTAAAAATCTGGCTAACTTCTAGTCAGACTTTCGCTTAAAGGGTTCTGCATCTACCATTATGTATATTGGAGTGCGTTTCATGTGTGGATATTGTGCCAAGATTGTTAGATCGGACACGAGGTGAATATTTGGAGTGGACGAAAAATACAAGAATCAGTGTAGCTGGTTTATTATTTATAATATAGCAACTACAGAGAAAGTACTTTATATATTTATTCGTAGGTCACACTATAAGTTTTGCATAACTTAAAAAAACAAAATGTTTATTGCTTTAATATACTCTCCTTAACATTTTAAAAATTTTTTCATGCGATCGAACCATTTTTTAAAACAAGAGGACCACAGATCTGGAGGCATGTTTTCTACGTGCTGATTGAAGGCTATCACTGCCTCTTCGGAGTTGGTAAAAGTGAAACCTCTCATCAAATCTTTGATTTTGGGGAAAATACAGAAATCACAGGGTGCTAGGTCGGGGCTATGCGCAGGATGGGTGACGAGTTGTACTTTTTCGGAAGCTAAAAATGACTGTTTTGTTGGCCGTGTGTGAAGAACCGTTGTCATGATGTAGGAGAAAGCGGCTTTTGGGTCGTCTTTCGCGAACTTTTTCTAACACTCTGGGTAAACAAATGGTAGAATACCAATCGGCATTAAAACTCTTTTGATCTTCAAGTGGAATTGTACAGATGGGACCCGTAGCTGAGAAAAAAGACGCGATAATTTTTTTACCAACGTTTCTCGCCTGCCTCACTTTTGTTGGCTTGTTCTCATTTTCAAACACCCATTCACAAGATTGCTGTATTTTTTCGGGTTCAAAACAATAATTCCACGTTTCGTCTCCTGTGACAATGTCATAAACAGCATTAGAATGTCCGTGGTTGTACTTCAGTAGCATCTGTGAGCACCATTCCACGCGAGCCCGCTTCTGCTCCGGTGTCAGTTCATGAGTGATCCAACTACAACAAAGTTTCCGAACTTTCAATTCTTCGTGTAAAATTTTCTGGATTTGACTCATACCAATCCCCAATAGTCCTCGAATTGTCTCATAGGTAATCCGCGGGTTTTCTTCAATTAACCGCTTAACAGTAGCCACATTATTTTCGTTGACGGCAGTTGAAGGCCGCCCTTCACGAAATTCGTCATGTAAAGAAACTCGACCTCTCTCAAATTCAGCAAACCATCGCCTCACGGTGCTCAAACAAGGTGCTTCTCTCCCAAAAGCATTTTGAAGACGAGCGGCACAGTCTTGCGGAGAGAGAGAACTTTTAAAATAATAAAAAATCATCGCTCTAAAATCTTTTCGACTTAATTCCATTTTCGTTGCATACGTAGAACTTTGATGTGTGATAAAAAATAATTGACAAATGATATCCCGCCAATTGTTTTTTTTTATTACTAAGAAGGTTGCAACGTTTAAAAAAATATAACATTCGAAATTCAAATAGTTCCGATTAGCTAGAAGTGCAAAACTTTTAGTGTGCCCCATGTATAACATATGAGAATAATTATAATTAAGCACAAGCAAAATAACGTGGCTCACGGTCAGAGTATCCATAAAGAAGGAGAGGAGTGACTCAAACGTCATTTTTATATACTTAGTTACAAAAGTGCCTGTCAGTGTCATTATGTGAAATATACCATCTTCCCCTTATATTTTACATAAATAAACATGACACTAGCCAAAAAATAGCGAATAGACAACAAATTCAAAGTACCATTATTACTTCTTTAAACTTTCGCGTTTTGTACACATTATAAACTTAAGACTAACGGGTCTTTTACGCGATTATTGAGATATATATATACCTCTTTATTACCCGACGTTTCGGCCCTGTTACAAGAGCCGTGGTCACGGGTGGACTGGCTTCAGCTCATCGTCGTCTTCGTGAAGTGCGGGTTTGTTCAACTACCCTCACTTCGTCGTCACTAACTAACTATTGTGTTCGGAGAGCCACTACGGCATACCACACTGATAGTATCAGCTAGCGGGCGTTCGGTGAGG
Organism: Nudaria mundana; assembly: GCA_963556515.1. Classification (NCBI taxonomy): domain Eukaryota; kingdom Metazoa; phylum Arthropoda; class Insecta; order Lepidoptera; family Erebidae; genus Nudaria; species Nudaria mundana. Next base: position 16,191,254 of record OY748306.1, on the reverse strand, counting down.
TGGCGAGTACATTTGCTGATCACCGGATTCCACGACGTAGATAGTCGATATCCATCTTCCCGGTTAAAGTTGGGATACTTTTTTATTTCGACGGCTTCCCGCACTTTCCTGGAGTAATAGTGTCCGTCAGTAGATAGGACTTGTGGCTTGTGGAGTTCAATCCAGTGGTTGGGACCCGATTCCAACAAATGCTCGGCAATCGCAGACTTGTTTATTTGGCGGTTTTTTACAGCTGTGGTGTGTTCTTTGACCCTCTCAGCGATAGTACGTTTGGTCTGTCCGATGTATGAACTACCACAGCTGCAGTCTACCTTATAAACACCCGGTGTCTGTAGAGGAATGGTATCTTTAGGGGTTCGCAGGTGGTTTACGACTTTGGAGTGTGGCCTATATATTATACAGTCTTAATGGAGTATCTTTGTAGTACTGTTCCAATTTTGTCCGTCACTCCTTTCACGTACGGCATAAATGCTGGTGCTCTGCTTACTCCCAAGGGTTGTACCTTGTTCCTTTCACGGTGTTGTGTATGTCCCTGATACCCGTTCTGCTTCAACACTTCCGGAACATGAGCGAGCTCTTTCTGTAAGTGTTCAGGGTCGCAAAGATCATAGGCTCGACTTACCAGCGACACCGCAACGGATCGTGTGCATGACGATTGGGTGTCCTAATCGTGAATCGAAAAACTAATGTTATCTAGATTTAGTAGAAGTTATAAAAAAATTGTAGAACCGATTTAAAAATTTGTAAAATAATATTTAAAAAAAATATGGCAATTTAAATGAGGTCTCCCAATCCTTACTCAAGGGTACCTATTTCTTGGGGAATCGATGCAAGTAGAAGCTAAATTTTATACTCATGTTTTAGTAAAAATATAGATAAACACTTCCCGAAAATATTCATCTAGATTAACAAACATCCAAAACTTTTATAAATGTTTTAAATATATCCCTCAATCCTTACTGTATAGATTGGTGTTTTGAAAAAGTGGCTATATGTTTTAAATTTATTTTTGCATGAAGATTAAGTAAAAGTTGTCTAATAATTTGTAAAAAACAAAAACGACTGAAATACATCACGGTTTAAAAATTATAAGTCTAGAAACTATGTCCCTCAATACTTATGCCTCCAAAAAACACTGGATCGTAGCTCACTAGGTACTGGGAGTATATAATTAACTACGAATATATATTTTAGTAGTAATTCTCTACTAAAAGTTTATGCAGTTATTTGATTAGAAGATTCGTTATTCATCAAAATATTAACTTATCAATATTCCTAATATTACATACGTATAGGGTGACCATTAATTACTTAAATTTTACGAAGAATTTTAGCTTTCGTACGTTATAATCACAAAACAAGTACCGATGCTTAACATTTTGTATAAAATATTGATTAGTAAATCTAGTGGGTTTTTTATAAATCCGCGGCCTGAGGCCGCGGCCGCAACTACGTCAATTGCCGAGCGCCTCCGGTAGATACTGAAAGAATTCCCAGTGGCGCCCGGCGGACCTTGGCCACTTGTATGGCCACTGCGAGGTGGTCGGGTGTTACGCCGCATCTTTAGGGTCGGGTTTTATCCCGCGTCGGTCAGTGAAGGCGTGCATGGGGTGAAGCCCCACATCACGCAGCCCTTCTAGCCTACTTCTGTAAGGACGGTGGGTTGCTAATCCATCGTCCTCAGGCCCCGATCATGGAGGTCGATGGTCCTGGGCGTAGTCACATCTGCGGCGCCCTCCCCGCAGACTTCGGAACTCAGCGGGGAGGGTACGCTCCCTCACCCTACCAGCCGCCTCCTTCACGAGCATACTCACCGAAGTTTCCGTGCCCGGTGATGATCTGTGTCGCACGGTACGTGAGGTCACACCCGCGTGTCAACACTGCGAGGCTTCCGGCGAAGACACGGCATTCCACACGTTGGTGGAATGCTCAGCGTGGGCGAGTCAGCGCCGGGACCTCGTTGTGGGCCTGGGCGTAGATACGCTCTCGCTAGAGACCATGCTACGAGCCATGGTTTCTAGCGGGAGCCAGTGGAACGCGGCCGTTTCCTTTTGCGAGCAGGTAATGCTCGTGAAGGAGGCGGCTGGTAGGGTGAGGGAGCGTACCCTCCCCGCTGAGTTCCGAAGTCTGCGTCGAGGGCGCCGCAGACGTGACTACGCCCAGGACCATCGACCTCCATGATCGGGGCCTGAGGATGATGGATTAGCAACCCACCGTCCTTCAGAAGCAGGCTAGAAGGGCTGCGTGATGTGGGGCTTCACCCCATGCACGCCTTCACTCACCGACGCGGGATAAAACCCGCCCTAAAGATGCGGGGTAACACCCGACCACCACGCAGTGGCCACACAGGTGGCCAAGGTCCGCCGGGCGCCACTGGGAATTCTTTCAGTATCTACCGGAGGCGCTCGGCAATTGACGTAGGTGCAGCCGTGGTCTCAGGCCGCGGATTTAAAGAAAAAAAAATGTTACCTACTTGTTTTGTGATTATAATGTACGAAAGCTAAAATTCTTTGTAAAATTTAAGTAATTAATGGTCACCCTATACGTATGTAATATTAGGAATATTGATAGGTTAATATTTTGATGAATAACGAATCTTCTAATCAAATAACTGCATAAACTTTTAGTAGAAAATTACTACTAAAATATATATTCGTAGTTAATTATATACTTACAGTACATAGTGAGCTACGATCAAGTGTTTTTTGGAGGCATAAGTATTGAGGGACATAGTTTCTAGAGTTATAATTTTTAAACCGTGATGTATTTCAGTCGTTTTTGTTTTTTACAAATTATTAGACAACTTTTACTTAATCTTCATGCAAAAATAAATTTAAAACATATAGCCACTTTTTCAAAACACCATGTCCCTCAATCTATACAGTAAGGATTGAGGGATATATTTAAAACATTTATAAAAGTTTTGAATGTTGTTAATCTTGATGAATATTTTGGGAAGTGTTTATCTATATTTTTACTAAAATTGAGTATAAAATTTAGCTTCTACTTGCATCGATTCACCAAGAAATAGGTACCCTTGAGTAAGGATTGGGAGACCTCATTTAAATTGCCATATTTTTTTAAATTATTATTTTACAAATTTTTAAATCGGTTCTACAATTTTTTTACAACTTCTACTAAATCTAGATAACATTAGTTTTTCGATTCACGATTAGGACACCCAATCGTCACGCACACCAACGGATCTCAAGTGTCGCGGATGATGATGTGAACCGGCATTCAGGTACTTGTTCGTGTGTGTGGGTTTGCGGTACACAGTGTGTCCGAGAGAACCACTCTCTCTCACTGTTACTTTGACATCGAGAAAAGCCAATGATCTGTCCAACTCTATTTCATGAGTAAACCGGATGTTCCGGTGTATGGAGTTCAAGTGGCTTAAAAATTGTTCTACTTCTATTGGGCCCCCTCTCATAATACAGAAGACATCATCCACATATCGCTTCCACAGTTTCACCTGTGCTAACTGCATGTCTATGGAATCTTCAATATGTTCCATCCAAATGTTTGCCATCACCGGTGCTACAGGGCTACCCATGGCCACTCCGTCGATTTAGAGGTAATGCAAAATGTAAAGAAAATAATTACCCTCTAGGCAATGTCTAAGTAGAACAATGTATTTGTTGGACAGACCTTTGTCCTTCAGTTTCTTCTCGATGACCTCAAGGCAATCTTGAACGGGAACGTTGGTGAAGAGTGACTCCACGTCGAAACTCACCATCACATCATCCGGTTCCACTTTCACGCTATTGATTATGTCCACAAAATGCCGAGAGTCTTTAACGAAGGATGTGGTGTTACCTACTAATGGTTGCAGTACCTTGGCTATGTGTTTCGCCAAATAATACGTTGGTGAGTTGATTTGATTCACAAAAGGGCGCAAAGGTACATTCTCCTTATGGACTTTAGGCAAACCATATAGCTTTGGTGGTTGGACCGCCATAGGTCTATGTAGACGCTCAAACACATCCCTGTCAAACAGTTCCTCGTGGTCCTTAATAACCACACGTATACGTTTGGTGACTCTGGCCGTCGGGTTATAAGTCACTGGTTTGTAAACTGCAGCGTCACTAAGTAGGTTTTTTATTTTCCCATCGTAGTCCATCGAGTCTATCACCACAGTAGAATTACCCTTGTCAGCTTTCAGCACTAAAATATTCGTATTAGAACGTAACTCTTTTAGTGCCTGCTGTTCTTCCGTGGTGATATTAGGCCTAGGTGGCTTCGCCTTCCTTAAGATAACGGCAACATCCTGTCTAAGTGTATCTGCATCGTTAGACGGTAACTTGTTGCGCGTTACTACTTCCTCGATGCTACTTATAATGTTTTCATAGGGAAGTCGCTTTGCTACTTATAATAAAGAGGTATGTATATATCTCAATAATCGCGTAAAAGACCCGTTAGTCTTAAGTTTATAATACCATTATTACATTACCACATTGGCATGATAAGTATTAACAATAACAAAATTGTAGTCACATTACTCAATACAAATTGTCATATATGTAACATTACAAAAAAAAGTCATTATAAAAAGTTGTAGTCAATAAACTAAATAAATTGTTATCATGTATTATCATTATTGAGCGGAGTTTACGAAGCTCTTTCTTAGACGACTCGTGTATTTCGTTCGTGTTTGAACTCCTCCTAAACGACTGGACCGATCTTTTTGAAATTTGGCACGGTCATAGTGACCATCACCGTGAGTGCATATATCTGAATTCATAAAGATCGGTCCACTCGTTTAGGAGTTCGACCCGGATTACAACAGCATAATGCATTGCATACCTAATTATTTAACACCATATTTATATCTTTAACAAAATTACAATGCTTGGTAGAATTTAAAGCTTTAGTCAAAATGTCTGCTGTCATGTTTTCAGATAACTATATAGACCATATCTAACTGAAATCAAATTATCATGTATGATATCTTTAACAAAATGATATCTAATATCTATGTGTTTTGAACGCTTGTGACAATACTCTTTGACAATCTGGCAGGCTTCTGAGCACTTTGATTGTCATTAAACAAAGTAATATTAAATTTGACATCAAGAATTTCCAACAATAAGTTTCCCATAAAACAAAACTCCTTACAGGTAACTCATTTCTGTTTACGAGATTCCCAACTAATCGTATTTAATCCTAGCCTAACTATATAGCCCGTATATGACTTTCTATCTACTGAATCATTTCCCCAATCAGCATCTGCGAAAGCAACTAGATTTAAATCACGATTCCTATGATAACATAGACCATAATTTAAAGTTCCTGCTAAATATCTAAGGATGCGTTTAGCAGCAATCCAATGTGACATATTAAAACCATTATTAAATTGGCTTAGTTGGCTGCATGCAAACATTATATCAGGGCGAGTACACACTGATAGATACATTAAACTCCCAAGAAGTTGTATATACTTGTATTTACTTTCATCTAGATAGTCAGGTCGTGCTTTCTCTAAGTAACTATTACAAATCATAGGAGTTGAGACAGGTTTACAATTTTCCATGTTAAAATAAATCAACAATTTCCTTACATAATCTGACTGGTCTAGAGTGAGGGTGCCTTTAGTTCTATCCCTGGATACATTAATACCTAGACAGTTTTGAGAGGGCCAAGATTCTTTACTACAAGTTCCTTTTCTATAGGGTGCGTCTCATAAGGTATAAACTCATTTGATCTAATTTCATTTTATTATCGTTCATAAGATATAATCAACGTGAGATCTACCAACAGTAGATATAATTTCTTTACATATAACATTTATTTATTCTAGAACTTAATTAGTATAACGTTGTTTGATAAAACGTTTATGTAATCGAAAATCATTTGGTCTAACGTTTAATATATATAAAACATGCCATTATGGTTAACACCCCGACTCTCAATACAAACAAACAATCTTCAGACAATAAACGTTTGGTGAAAACAAAATGGGTATTATAGGTTAGGTTAGGTTAAAACTGCGACCTCCTATGCCAGCGACTTACATTAAATAGAAAAAAGATTGTTTTTAGTAGGTTACCCGGAACTGAACTATTTACATTAGGATAAAAAAAAAATATTTTTGACTAAATAAAAAATGTTAAAAGAACTAGTTGGTAAACAAGTTATAGTTTTCCCAAACATTAGGTTTGCGTTAAATTTTTTTGTGAATAGATTCTTTGCTAAGTAATAATTTGGCAAATGAAATTATGCGAAAATTTTTTTGGGAAGTGAATATTTGTCAAATTCCTTCCGGTCAAACAAGGGAGACCCGTTTTCATCATATAAGACCAAATAAGTTTTATATCTTTTGAGTGGTATGCATGTCAAACGATTTTATATTTAATGTATGCTATGCTTATAAAAATTAGTTATTTTAAAATTATATCAATCGTTCATTATATTAACTAATCGTTATCTTCTATACTTATAATAAATCTGTAGAGAGGTAAATTCTGTACATGAAATATATTTTCAAAATAACTGTCAGGGGGTGATTAGTGATCGATACTGATGCCAAAATTGCACTCAGTAAATTTTTTGTCTGTCTGTCTGTCTGTCTGTATGTTCGTTATAGAAACAAAAACTACTCGACGGATTTTACGAAACTTGGTACAATTATTCTTCATACTCCTGGGCAGGTTATAGTATACTTTTCATCACGCTACAATCAATAGGAGCAGAGCAGTGAAGGGAAAAGTTGGGAAAACGGGAGAAGTTACTCCATTTTTTAAGCTGCCGTCATGTGCAGCCTTAATGGTTAAAGCTACACAGAAATCATGTACTACGGAAATGTTCCGCTTAAAATTATATAAAAAATATCCCACAACAGCATATGGCTATCTTTTATGGTTGACTCACAATAACACGTGTAACTCCCGATAGCTTAGCAGTTCGGAGCTTTCTGATTATATTTGTCTACTCTTACGTTTATAACACTCTCACTTATCCCTAATTCAAAACAGTTAATATTATTACTTATTTAATAAAACAAGCATCATAGTTATTTTGGTAGTGTTTAAATATTCGTTCAAATTATTAATAGTTTAAATTTTATTTCTTTTCAGGGTAGGTAGTAGTAGGTACGCATAGATTTTTAGATACCAATAGGTAGGTTTTGCTAATTTATGTTCAGTTTTTTCTATATTAAGTAGGTATAAAGCGTAGGTACTTTTATTAATAGGTAATTATAGGTAACATTTATTTTTAAGTGAAGTAGGTTTAGGTAGATAGTATTGGACAGGCGTTTTAGCTTTATTTTTATTTCATTTTTTGTTATAAGTGAATTTAATTTTAGGTAGAAGTGAAAATTCTGTACATTGAAAATAGAAAAAAAATAAATGGCAGGGGGTTACTAGACCGACACCGAAACCAAAAATGTGATTAAAAAATTTTTGCCTGTCTGTCTGTCTGTTTGTTCAGGCATCACGCAAAAACTACCGGTTCGATTACGATGAAACTTGGTATGAATATTCTTTAATATCCTGAGCCACACTGGGTACTTTTTATCCCGGAAAAGTATTTACAATAAAAAACAAACTTAATTTTGCGGTTCGATGCCTAGACCCGATTACTGTACCAACCGCAAATAATAAGTTTGTTGTAAGTTTTTTTTTTATATTGGGTTCGACAAATTGACGCCGCCCGCCTGGTGGTGAGTCGTGACGACGTCTAGCGATTGTGGGTCACTCTCAAAGCACACAATACTATAGAGAGTGGCCCTCAACTTGACGACCTACTGATGTGCCTCTTCACGCTTCGCTTAAAGAACCCAGAGTTATATGTGGGAGGAAACACGTGCACAGGCAGGGCGTTCCAGGCCACTATCGTTCGGCAGAGAAACGAACGTTTAATTAAAACGCTCGGTTCTCGCGAACATGCTATCCACTATGTGGGAGTGGCATCTCTGCCCGGCACGCGTTGTTCGGGATCGGAAGGAAGAGGGTGGAATCAGATTGAAGAGCTCTTCAGAACAGGTTACGTCACCCGCAGTGGAGTTCACTAAGGGGCGCTGCACACGGCTAAGATACTATAATATTTTAACTTAAGATACAATATCGCTCGCCATACAATTCAATGGACTATCACACACGACGAAGATAATAAATAATATTTAATATTTTCGTACCTTAAGATGAATTTTATGGTATAATAGAGAATATAATAGAAGATATAATAGAGAAACTGTTGTATTTGCCTGCTTTATGAACGCAATAAAACCCAAAACAATGGTTTTTAGAACCTTTGTCTGTTTGTCTGAATGTTTAAACACGCTAATCTCAGAAACAGTTTAAACGATTTGAATTTGTGGTTTGGTTTTCAATCGCTTCATAAATAAAAACGTTATGTAGATCTAAAGTAACACGCAGGCGGAGCTGCGGGCAACAGCTAGTATTAAATAAAATTATAGGTTCCGTTGTTATATGTTGTAAATATTAGAGATTTTGTTGTTATATCATCTATTACTTACCCTCTTTTCTAACAATTTAAATAGCAAATTTTTAGTATTTTGACAGTTACTAAAAACATAAAAATCATCAACATATGTACAAACCATTAATAGTTATTTTATTTTGACATTTCTTATACTAAACACATGGCTCACACCTACTTTGTAAATAATTACTAATAGCCAACAAATTATGCACTTTTATAGTTCCACATTCTACTAGATTGTTTTAAACCATAAATACTTTTCTCAAGCAAACATATCTTGTTATTACATTTGAAACCATTCGGCTGCTCCATATAAATAATTTTATTTAAATAATTTCATTTAAATTACTGTTCAAAAATGCAGTTTCAACATCAAAATGATCTATATCTAGGTCATATTGATTCGAAATTGAAAATAAAATTCTCATGGTAGAATGCCTTGCAACGGGTGAGAAAGTGTATGAGTAATCTAAACCTTGTTTTTGAGAAAAACCTCGAGCTACTAATCTAGCTTTATAGGTCAAATTACCTGTTGAATCATATTTACGTTTGTACACCCACTTACATTTTATAACATTGGCACCATCTGGTCGCTCTACCAACCTCCATACCTTGTTATGCTGAAATGAGTCATGCTCCTTTTGCATAGCATGTTTCCAATGATCACTATCATCAGACGACATAGCCTCTGAGTAAGACAGTGGGTCTAAGCAGTTATGAGCAAACATTGCAGCCTCGAGATCATAATCTACATATATCAGCGATGGTTTACCCCTAGTGGTACGTACTGGTCGTGAAGACACTGTCACGGAATCCTCGACTTGTCTCAAACCATTCTCTATATTATCCGATGACTGATTGTGTCCTCATCAGACTGAGACGATGAAGAAGAATGAACTGCGGAGCTCTCACAGCTATAGTCTTTCTCATCACCAGTACAATATTCTTCGGACTCAATATCTGGAGCTGAAATTTCAGAAATATTACAACCAATACTGCCTGACTGCATACTACTCGTAATAACTGACTGATTATCATCATTATTATTAGTTAAATTACTATTCATTGTGTCATTACTATTGTAACGCCATCTCGTAGCGAGTAATAAGACTACCAAACTCGGCGCCATCTAGTAGCAAATCGCAGTACTACTACGTAACGTCTTTCGGGAATGTTCTGTCAAGGTACTTCTATGTAACGTGTTATCTAGAAGCATCTCGAAGGTGTGGAATGTTCGCGATATTTCTTCCGTGAAAATTCCAGAGTAATCTAGAGTAATGACCGCACTATAAAGGCGGAGCACTTCGGTGGCGGATCATCAGTATTTCCAGAGCGATAATACGAGTTATACCTGCGAGTTCAAGTGCGATTAAAAGTGTTTAGTGAAGCTTTATAGTGAAGTGTAAATTAGTGGTGTAATAAATAAAGTGTTTTGTGGTAGTTTGATCGGCATTTTCCATTCCGTAGAACCCCGGCTCGTAACAATTGGTGTCAGAAGTGGGATTTGGACAATGCCGGTGTTACCGAAAGAAGACACAGAGGGCGTCCGTACCAGGGGTCAGCGCCAGCAGGAGTTGGACAGCAGGCGCTTCGGAGGTAATACGCCGGAGAGGTTGGGTGGTCAGGAGCAGCCAACGGTGGAAGCAGGCCCGCCCACGGTATCTCCAGCGCCAGCACCTCCAGACTTTGCTGCGCTGATGGCGATGCTACAGGAGCAAGCCCGTCGCCAGGAGGAGCAGGCCCGCCACCAGGAGGAGCAAGCCCGTCGCCAGGAGGAGCAAGCCCGTCGCCAGGAGGAGCAGGCACGCCGCCAGGAGGAGCAGGCCCGCCGGTTGGAAGAACAGCTACTGCGTGACAAGGAGGAGCAGGCACGCCGCCAGGAGGAGCAGGCACGCCGCCAGGAGGAGCAGGCCCGCCGGTTGGAAGAACAGCTGCTGCGTGACAAGGAGGGGCAGGCACGCCGCCAGGAGGAACAGACGCTCCTCATGAAAGATCTTCGAGCGACTTTTGGCAAGGAGATGAATGTGATGAAGGATCAAGTTCATCATGTTGAGAACCGCATCACGGAAGCCGAAACTCGGATTGAAGATGTAAAAAACCAGATTACAGATGTGAGGAAAGAGCTGGGAAATCTGAAAGCTGGAGATGGGATTGCGACTTCCTTACCTGCCGTACCTTCAGCGCGTGGATTTAAAGTACCGCCATTCGATGGGACATCTTCATGGTCAGCCTATAAAAAGCAGTTTGAAGCCGTTAAGAAGGCAAACGGGTGGAGCAAAGCCCAGGCCATGACTGCGCTTACATTGGGTTTGCGAGACAAGGCGTTAACCATCCTAGAAGCTCTCGGAGACGATGTTTCCTACGAGCAGCTACTAGAAGCCTTGGAAACCAGATACGGTGACGCTCACCTGGAACACGTGTATCGTGCGCAGCTGAAGGATCGTGTCCAGCGCTCTGGTGAAAACTTGCAACAGTGGGCCCTGGAAGTTGAGAAGCTGGTACGGAAGGCATACCAGTCGGTACCTGCGCTCATCGATGGGAATCTGGTGCAAGTATTCATCGACGGCATCCACGACCTGGAAGTCAGGGCCGCTGTCAGACTCGGGCACCATGAGACTCTCAAAGACGCCTTGGCTCATGCTTTGGAGGTCGAAGCCGTACGGAAGGATCATCGATCTCACCGTGTCAGGGAAGTTGTAGCATCACCGGCTCGCGACCGTTTCACGAGGTATAGCCCTAGGTGCTACACATGTGGTGAGAGGGGCCACCTTCGATCCAGTTGCCCAAAGCGGACTGCTGAAAGAGAAGAAAGTCGTTCCCAAGAGGATAGGGTGGCTAATGTCACCGCCCAGCAACAGGAGGGAAACGAATAAATGCCAGGACTGCGGGGCGGGTGCTGGCTGATTTTAGAAGAGCCCCAAGGGTTTCGATCTCACAAACCCAGGATGGGAACAGCCTGATCATCAAGGGCGAGGTAAATGGAACACCATGCAAGCTGACAATAGATACTGGAGCATCTCGCACGGTTGTCAGTTCCCGACTTGCAAATCGGTTCCTTGGGGACTCTGCAAACCGTGACCGCATCAACTTGGTAACGGCCACGGGTCAGCCGTCCGAGGAGAGAAAGAGATGCAGTTAAAGTTGGGCAATGGAATTTACCTGCATAATGTCATCGTGGCTGACATAATGGACGACTGCATACTGGGCTTAGACTTTATGAGGAAGAACTCTTGTGAGATCGACGTCAAGCAAGGAGCGATGAAATGTGGTCAAGAGGAACTTTTCATGGAAGGAGCGTTATCAGGAAAAGTGTACAGCTTGAAGAAGGTCGTGCTTCCTGCCAGATCAGAAACGACTGTACCAGTTAGTCTCCCTCAGAATTCTGGGCGAACACATCGATGTGTACTCATAGAAGGGATATACAATGAACTTCCATGGAAAATGGCCCGAACTCTGGTAAGAGCCAATGAAGCCTCAGTGGTACGTGTGCTGAACCTTAGTGATAAGGAACACGTGATAGAAAAGAGCACATTGATTGGCACTTGCGAAGAAGTAGATTGGATGCGCCGATGCCAAGAGTTGAGTACTGGGAACATCGTCAACAAGGACGCTAGAAACAACGTGTTGACACTTTTAGAAGACTGTCGTAACATCTTAACGAAGAATGAAATGGACAAGGCTAAGAAGATGTTACTCAAGTACGCCGATATGCCGATATCGCTCTTCGAGTGATGCTGACATTGGGAAGACTGGATTGGTTCAGCATAGAATCAATACAGGAAATGAGGCACCCATCCGTCAGCGACCAAGGAGACTGCCAGTAGCACGAGAAAAGGAAGTTGAGACCATGATTGAAGGAATGGTAAAAGATGGTGTGATAGAACCATCGTCAAGTCCATGGTGCTCACCTGTAGTGCTGGTGAGGAAGAAAGATGGCAGTATGCGGTTTTGTGTCGACTATCGTCGTCTGAACGACGTTACGAAAAAGGACAGCTACCCTTTACCAAGGATCGATGACACGTTGGACATGCTGACAGGGGTGAAGTGGTTTAGCACGCTAGACCTGAAAAGTGGCTACTGGCAAGTTGAAATCGATCCGAAGGATAAAGAGAAGACTGCATTTTCCACAGGAAAGGGTTTGTGGCAGTTTAAAGTTATGCCATTTGGTTTATGCAACGCCCCGGCTACTTTTGAAAGATTAATGGAAATTGTACTCGCCGGATTTACTGGGGACGCCTGTCTTGTCTATCTAGATGACATTATCATCTTGGGCCGTACGTTAGAAGAGCATCTTCAAAACCTGGAACGCGTGCTTGTAAAGATCCGAAGCGCGAACCTGAAGCTCAGCCCGAAGAAGTGCTCATTCCTCAAACGGCAAGTAAGCTTCCTAGGCTACGTAGTGTCTGAAGATGGTATCCGCACGGATCCAGAGAAAATCATCGCCGTCAAGGATTGGCCGGTTCCAAAGGATAAGACGCAGGTCAGAGCATTTTTGGGTTTGTGCTCATACTACCGGCGATTCGTCCAGAACTTTGCGGATATTGCCAAGCCCTTACACAAGCTCACGGAGGAGAAGCGACAATTCTGTTGGGACGGAAGCTGCGGCATCGCATTCCAGGAGCTAAAGAATCGTCTGTGCAATACACCTATTTTGGGTTATCCTGATGCGGAAAATGAATTTATAGTTGACACAGACGCAAGTGATATCGGACTCGGAGGTGTGTTATCTCAAAGGAAAGGAGATCGAGAGGTCGTTATAGCCTACTTCAGCAAATCCTTATTGAAACCTGAAAGGAATTATTGCGTCACGAGGAGAGAATTACCCGCCGTGGTGAAGACATTGCAGCATTTCAGCAAATATTTACTAGGGCGAAAATTCCTTATACGTACCGACCATGCTGCATTGAAGTGGCTATTACAATTTAAGAATCCAGAAGGACAAGTCGCCAGATGGATTGAGCTATTACAGGAATATGACTTTGTAATCGAACATCGCAGTGGGAGATCCCATGGCAACGCAGACGCATTGTCAAGAAGACCTTGCCCTGAAGACTGTAAGCACTGTGCCAAACAGGAGATAAAGGAAGCCATACCTGTGAAGATGCTTAAAACGGATCTGAGCGACGAATGGAAAGAAAGCCTACAACATGCTCAACAGGACGACGCAGACATCAAGCCAATATTTGAGTGGATTAAAGCAAGTGCTCCTAAACCCATGTGGAGTGACGTCGCTTCAATGAGTTCAATCACAAGAAGTTATTGGGCGCAATGGGACAGTTTAGTTATTCAGGATGGAGTCTTGTGCCGCAAATGGGAAAATGCTCGAGGAGACAGCTGTCATTTGCAAATGGTCGTCCCTAAAGTTAAGGTCCCAGATGTGCTACAGCTCTACCATAATGGATGTTCAGGGGGCCATATGGGAGTAAAAAGGACTCTGTTGAAGATACGTGAGCGGTTTTACTGGATCCACTGTCGCGACGACGTTGAGGACTGGTGTCGCAAATGTACGAGTTGAGCTGCTGTGAAAGGACCTCATACACGGAGCAGAGGTGCACTGAAACTGTATAACGTTGGGGCACCATGGGAAAGGATAGCCCTAGATGTTGCGGGACCGTTTCCTGAGAGTGAAAGCGGAAACAAGTACTTCGTGGTTGTGATGGATTATTTCACGAAGTGGCCAGAAGTCTTCGCTATACCTAATCAAGAAGCTACTACGGTCGCAGATAAATTAGTTCACGAAGTCTTCTGTCGTTTCGGGGTGCCTCTAGAAATCCATAGCGATCAAGGAAGAAATTTTGAATCTCAGGTGTTCCAGGAAATGTGTCGGGTCATGGGTACTCACAAAACCAGAACGACCTCTTACCACCCGCAGTCAGATGGAATGGTGGAGCGATTTAATCAGACATTGGAGAGATATCTGGCAAAAGTTGTGGAAAGCAGGCAAAAACATTGGGACAAGCACATCCAACCGTTTCTTTTGTCTTACCGAAGTGCGGTTCACGAAAGTACGTCAGTGACACCAGCTTATGCGAACTTTGGAAGAGAATTACGGTTGCCTGCCGACTTACTAACCGGTATACCACCTGACGCTCCACGCAATATCACTGATTATGCGAATGACTTGCGCAGCAGGATGAATGACATTTATGAGCATGTCAGACAATCAGGTCAACAAATGTCCGAAAAGATGAAGACCCGTTACGACCGAAAGACAAACAATAAGAGCTTCGATGAAGGTTCGTTAGTGTGGTTACATAACCCAGTCCGCAGTAAAGGGAAGTCTTTTAAGCTGCAAGCTAAATGGGATGGACCATACCGAGTTGTGACCAAGATTAACGATGTCACTTACCGAATACGGAAGAGTCCGAGAAGTGCGCCAAAGATAGTTCATGTGGATCGATTGGCGCGATATTATGGGCCTGACAATGCTCGGGACGAGCATGTCTTAGGAGGGGGCAGTGTAACGCCATCTCGTAGCGAGTAATAAGACTACCAAACTCGGCGCCATCTAGTAGCAAATCGCAGTACTACTACGTAACGTCTTTCGGGAATGTTCTGTCAAGGTACTTCTATGTAACGTGTTATCTAGAAGCATCTCGAAGGTGTGGAATGTTCGCGATATTTCTTCCGTGAAAATTCCAGAGTAATCTAGAGTAATGACCGCACTATAAAGGCGGAGCACTTCGGTGGCGGATCATCAGTATTTCCAGAGCGATAATACGAGTTATACCTGCGAGTTCAAGTGCGATTAAAAGTGTTTAGTGAAGCTTTATAGTGAAGTGTAAATTAGTGGTGTAATAAATAAAGTGTTTTGTGGTAGTTTGATCGGCATTTTCCATTCCGTAGAACCCCGGCTCGTAACACTATTCATATTATTATGATTATTTGAATCATTATCATTGTAAATAAAATATTTATTATTGCTGAATGAATTAAAATTGGTATTGTTTTTACACAATGAATTATTATAAAATTCTTCTTCTAAGAAAATAACATATTTACACATAAAAACTTTCTTTGTGTTTGATAGATCAGCCAGTCCTTTGGTACAGTCCTTTGGTACATTCACTATAACCTACAAAAATGCTTCTTTTAGATTTAGCATCCAATTTAGTCCTCTTTTGAGCTGGAATGCGAGCATGTATGCAATACAACCAAACACCCGAAAATGGCTTAAGTCTATATAAGACCCACACCAGACCTCTTCTGGAAGACGGCCCGCCAACGCAGACGTAGGTGACCTGTTCTTCAGGTAAACAACAGCCATAACTGCTTCACCCCAAAACTGCTGACATAAATCTGAATGTTGCAACATGCAACATGCATCTCACCTTTTCAATAAGTGTGCGGTTAAGTCTCTCTGAAACTCCGTTCTGCTCCGGACTATACGGCACAATGGCTTAATGAACAATACCTTGACTGTTAAAATATTTGGTTAACTTGTCATTACAGTATTCCATACCACCATCAGACCTTAGGCATTTAATAAACAGACCTCATTGTTTTTAACAAGAGCTTTGAAAGTAATAAAATGAGATAAAACTTTGGTTTTTCATTAAATATGCAAAGGATTTTCTACTGAAGTCATCGGTAAATGTAACGAGATAACGAGCACCTCCCCAGCTGCATATAGACATAGGCCCACACACATCTGAGTGTATCAGTTCGAGTGTGGCACGATTTGCCTTGCCTACAGGAAATGGCTTTGCAGCCTGCTTCCCCTCAAGACACTGTACACACACACCTAGATCACCTCTAAAAGAAACAAGGTTAGAATCTCTCAATGAACACATACCTTTAAAACCAAGATGGCCAAGTCTGCTATGCCATAATCTAGTATGCACGGCAGTACTTCCAACTCTCTGCACTTCGTTCTGCAGTGATGTCGAGCGCTCCTTAATAATAACCTGTGAACACATCTCGTCACATCGCCTATTTGACACATTTAACCTGTACATATCTGAATACTTTCCACCCTTTGCAATGCATTCTCCATCAGAATTTGTAATTAGACATTCTGTTTTATTGAACATGACACTATAATAACAATCTGTTATTTTTGAAATTGACAATAAATTGCTAGCTAGAGAGGGAACGAATAAGACGTTACACAGTTTTAATTTTACATTATTTTCAAGTACCTTTTCCTAAACACGGTATACTTTTATTATTGGCCACAATAATTTGCTCTTAGAGTTTTCGAAACGAAAATCTCTTATACAACAGTAATGTCCGTCCGTCCGTCCGTCCGTGAACTACTTTCAACTCGAGAACGGTTCGAGCTAGAGACTCAGTGTAAACGCCGATCGACTCAGCATGGTCAGAGACCTCTAAAATGAATTTGACCTTTGACCTCTGATCTCAAGATCAAGGTCAAAACGATGTCAAATCGAGAACGATAATAGTTAGAGACTCAAGACCAGCTACAATCAACTCAGCATGGTCAAAGACCTCTAAAGTGATGTTGAACTTTTTTTTTTTTTTTTGTTCTAAAAAAAAATTTTAGATTTTATGAAAAAACTTTCGAAAACTCTAAAATATTTGAGTCATCGAGTAAGTTTTTGTTGTTGACCATATAAGATGTAAACCCAGAGTCCAGAATAAATTGATGAGCGTCAGCCACAGAGACTGCTGCTTCTGCTTCAGTGACAGTCCAGGTCTTTTCATTTCTTCTCTTTTCTTTTTAAAGCATTTATTGATAGTGTGACCTTGCTGCTTGCAGTAGTTGTAGATAACCCTCTTGTGACTGAAAAAAACTGTTTCTTCATTATTCTGTATCTTGCCAAGCTTGCGATGCTCTTCCTGTAGTAGTCAAGCTCGTACGGCTTCACTGGTAAGTGTAGACTCAATGCATTGCGTCTCCATGTTGGAAACCAATGTATTATATTCCTCTGGTTGTCCAGATAGCAGTATTTCTGCAATTTCACTGTCGTCGATAGTTCTCCCTATGTCAGATAAGTTTTCAACTAGCATCATTGTTTGATCGATATAGTCAGTCATGCATGTCTTAAATTCTACCGTGTAATTATCTCAATAAAGACACTCGCCGGGCTAGACCTTTATCTTCAAAAACTTTGTGCAATTATCCCATGCTTGTTTTGCTGTATCTAGGCTTTTAATATGGTGCACTAGTAAAGGACTGATGCCGAGAGAAATACGAGCAAGTGCCCTCGCTATCTTTTTGGAATCGGTATCTGTTCCTTCTACGGCGTCCCATAAGCCTTCCAAAACCAATACATTTCTCATTGTGAACTTCCAAGTAGCACAAGGGCACTATTTGACCAGGCATGGACCAAGTCTAGAGGAAAAAAAAATGTCTTGCAGCCGGTTTTGATCCACCGACTAAACTCTTTCCAGTAGGAGTAGTAGTTCTATCAACTGACCAAAACCCATAATTATGCGTTTTGTAATTAGCTATTAATTTAAAACAACAAATAGACATTTCAAATTTATTATTTTGTATATAGGTCTGATGAATGATATTTGTAAAATTGGTTGAAAAACGAGTTGTTAAATTATAATTGCAAGTAAGCAGAGAAGCAAAATAAATAAAGGTACTACCTACTTAATCGTGCACGTTTCGATTGATACGTTAATCAAGCAAATAACGTGAAAGGGTAAATATATTTTTACAGAGCGATTTACTTAATTAAGCTTTCAAACAACCTTGTTTAAAACGTAAAAATGTACATATTTCATTCATTAATTAATTATAGTAATTTACAGATATATAAAATTGTATTGTCTGTTCGTAATTCGTAATTAACAGCTTTGCACTTAATGCCTAAAAATACATATACATACGGTACACGTCCGTAGCCGGGTGGCTAAAGTGTTAAGCTAAAACACACTAGTCCTTCACATACGACGTATTATATGCGACGTGGGAGACAGCGACACACATGGTCCTACGTATACCACGTCTTACGACGTCTGACGTTTACGTTTTTTTTTATTGCACACCTCTATCCATGGCAGAGCCTATTCTACAGCTGGTATCTTTAGTCTTGTCTAACTTAACTTTAGCGTGACGAATTTCGTGAAGGGCGGCCTTTAACTGCCGTCAACGAAAATAATGTGGCTACTGTTAAGCGGTTAATTAAATAAAACCCGCGGATTACCTATGAGACAATTCGAGGACTATTGGGGATTGGTATGAGTCAAATCCAGAAAATGTTACACGAAGAATTGAAAGTTCGGAAACTTTGTTGTCGTTGGATCCCTCATGAACTGACAGCGGAGCAGAAGCGGGCTCGCACGGACATTCTAATGCTGTTTATGACATTGTCACAGGACACGAAACGTGGATTTATTGTTTTGAACCCGAAATAAAACAGCAATCTTGTGAATGGGTGTTTGAAAATGAGAACAAGCCAACAAAAGTGAGGCAGGCGAGAAACGTTGGTAAAAAAATCATCGCGTTTTTTTCTCAGCTACGGGTCCCATCTGTACAATTCCACTTGAAGTTCAAAAGAGTGTTAATACCGAGTGGTATTCTACCATTTGTTTACAGGGTGTTAGAAAAAGTTCACGAAAGACGACCCAAAAGCCGCGTTCTCCTACATCATGACAACGCTTCTTCACACACGGCCAACAAAACAAAGTCATTTTTAGCTTCCAAAAAAGTACAACTCTTCACCCATCCTGGGCTATGCCCCGACCTAGCACCCTGTGATTTCTGTATTTTCCCCAAAATCAAAGATTTGATGAGAGGTTTCACTTTTACCAACTCCGAAGAGGCAGTGATAGCGTTCAATCAGCACGTAGAAAACATGCCTTCAGATTCTGTGGTCCTGCTGTTTTAAAAAATGGTTCGATTGCATGAAAAAATGTTTAAAATGTAAAGGAGAGTATTTTTAAAAACAAGGAACATAATATTTTGGTTTCAACATGTTGTTTTTTTTTAAGTTACGCTAAACTTATAGTGTGACCTACGTATAAGGGTGCTGACGCGCTTTTATCTTTATTAATAAACTTTTTAACTTAACTATTTCTTCTTAAATCTATTTTACAATTTTTACATCTAACTATCATCATCTGCCTGCCCTTATTCTTATCACTCTATTAATATTTAAAACAACAAGATTTTATTTTATAACAATCTACTACTTATTTCTTATATTTATTTTAGTTTTTAGTTTTAGATAGTATAGTTTGTAGTTTGTTTAAGTTTTTCTTAATTTTATTTTCCTGTTCCTTGTAAACTACAAAACTAAAAAACTTTATATTTAAGCAAAAAAAAAACTTATTTCTATTTTATCTTAACAATTTTATAAATCTTCTTATTTTATTTGTTTAACATAATATATGTACTTAGACGTATACGTTATTTGTAAAGTCTGCGAGTATCTTACGCGCTAAGACACTTTAACGTGTGTGACAGCGTCGTACGCGTGGGATAGCATGGGAACACACGAGTCTGGCGCGGGGACGCGTAAGACAGCGTGGTCAATGACCAGTGTTTCTGTTTTCATACAAATTGTATAGACCAAATCCGGTTCAGATGTCATAATGCGTGGTATACGTCGCATACGAAGGATGAGTTTGTCCGTGCCTTTAGACTTGCGTTTCGATGATGTTAGTTCGATCCCCGGTCTCTAAATACAAGCACTTTTAGCTTAGCTTGCGAGGTTAAAGGGAATTCTAGTAGATCGTAATTACGTTTACTAGTATTTAAAAAAAATCACTAAATACTTACGAAAGTAAGTACCTATATAGGTACGGCAGATATTTAAATACTCGTAAAAAGGTATTTTTGTTACCTGTCTGTCTATCTGTTTTGCTCCTAATACCTATCTGAAACGGCTGAATCGATTTAAACGGGACTATCACTTGTAAAAAGAGGATGTTATAAAGTGTAGCTTATGCTAATTTTAATCCCGGGCATGTAGTCCCGTAGAAATTGAGAACTAGTAAACTATTCCTTAATTGCCTACTTTTTATTTCGAGTACTATAGAAGGGCCTTCTGTGATGTTCCTAACGGAGACACAGATACGCCGCCCTGACGACACGTCGTACCTCTGTTACCCGGGCTATATCATTGAAGAACAATTCCGCGATAAAGCCGGGGTGTGCGTGTTCGTTAGGGCGGATGTTTGCTGCCGCCGGTTGCGCTGTCTGGAGAACCCCTCCTACTCCGTCCTTTGGCTGCACGTGGATCATGGCTCCATGACCCAGATCTACGTGTGCGTCTACCGCTCCCACACAGGGGACACTGGGACAACAAGGCTTTTCGAATACCTCAGCGAGATGGCTGACGATGCGCAGGTGCGGTTCCCGAACGCTGACCTGGTTTTCCTGGGGGACTTTAACGGTCATCACGTTGAGTGGCTGGGGTCCCTTAGGACCGATCATGCGGGACGAACCGCCCATGCATTCGCTCTCTCCCACGGGCTGACCCAGATGGTACGGGGGATCACCCGGATACCTGACAGGTCAGACCACACGCCCGCCTTGCTGGATCTACTGCTGACGAGTCGCCCAGCCGAGTACAGTGTGTCGGTACGCGCCCCACTGGGCACATCCGACCACTGTGTGGTGCACGCCAGCTTCCAAGTGCCACCGCCTGCTCGTGCTGAACAAATGACTCGACGACTATGGCACTACTCGTCGGCAGACTGGGACGGTCTCCGCGATTACTTTGCGTCCATCCCGTGGAGCCAGCGCTGCTTTGTAGGGAAGGCGCCTTCGGATAGCGCTGCTGCCATTGCTGGCGAGATCAGTCTAGGGATAGAATATTATATCCCTTTCACTGATGTCGCCAGCATCCGCAAAGCTCGCCCCTGGTTCGGGCGTGAATGTGCCGAGGCTGTCCAGAAAAAACAGTCGGCATATCGCGCCTGGGTCAGGGCTCGGGCGGCACGTGACCCGAACGTGAACCGCCTCAAAGCAGCGTACAATCGGGCCACTAGGTTCAGCAAGAGGGCCTTCAAGAGAGCGGATGCCCAGCGCGTCGCGCGGCTTGGTCAGGAGCTCACATCCCATCCCACGGGCAGCCGTGGATACTGGCAACTGGCCAAAGCCGTACAGTCAAATTTTTGTCAACCCTCGCTGTCACCACTGAGTTTTCCTGATGGATCACTGGCTCACAAAGCCCAAGAGAAGGCGGACATGCTCGCAGACCTCTTTGCGGCTAATTCCCGGGTCGATGACCGTGGCCTGCAGCCCCCCGCCATCGCCAACTGTGGCCACACTATGCCTGATATTGTTATCAGGCAATGTGATGTACGGGCAGTGCTGCGGTCACTCGACACGCGGAAAGCCAGTGGCCCTGACGGTATTCCGGCGGTGGTGCTACGAAAATGTGCTGCTGAGTTGTCTCCAGTATTAACGCGTCTGTACCGCCTGTCATACTCTACAGGCCTCGTGCCGGAGGCCTGGAAGGAGGCGAACGTACAACCGATCCCCAAGAAAGGGGATCGATCCGATCCAGGCAACTATCGACCCATAGCTGTCACCTCAGTCATTTGCAAGGTGCTCGAGCTTCTTATTAATAAGCAGCTCATGCGATACCTGGAGGATCACTCGCTAATCAATGATCGGCAATATGGCTTCAGGCCAAAACGATCAACGGGTGACCTCCTGGCATTCGTCACGCATGTATGGGGTGAGGCTATGGAAAAGTTTGGCGAGTCCTTGGCTATTAGCCTGGACATCGCCAAAGCTTTCGATAGGGTCTGGCATGCTTCGCTCCTTTCCAAGCTTCCGGCATATGGTCTACCTCCTCAACTGTGCAGCTGGATTGCCAGTTTTTTAAACGAGCGCCGAGTGCGGGTCCTCTGCGATGGCCAGGCTTCTCGCTTTTTGCAAGTGAATGCCGGGGTACCGCAGGGGTCCGTACTGTCACCAACTCTCTTTCTTCTGCATATCAATGATATGCTTTCCCTCGGGAACATTCATTGCTATGCAGATGACAGTACATTGCACGGGAGTTACTCGGTTCGTCCGACGGCGGGGCGATCTGTGATAGAGGAGGAGAGACGACATCTCGTGGGTGATCTCGACCGAAGCCTCGACAGTATCTCCCAATGGGGTGCCGAGAACTTGGTCGAGTTCAATGCCCACAAAACACAGGCGTGTGCATTTACAGCGAAAAAATCCCCTTTCCTTCCCCTACCCACTCTTCAGAATGCAATATTACCAATGAAGGACAATCTAGACATCCTTGGCATAGACGTTCGTCGAGAGCTCAA
The DNA here is from genome assembly GCA_963556515.1 of Nudaria mundana. Classification (NCBI taxonomy): domain Eukaryota; kingdom Metazoa; phylum Arthropoda; class Insecta; order Lepidoptera; family Erebidae; genus Nudaria; species Nudaria mundana. The sequence continues at coordinate 16,168,616 of OY748306.1, read as the reverse complement.
TAACACAAAATACATTGAGAGATGTATTGGGCTAGCTTCGCGGAAACTAGGAATACTGAACAAGGTAAAGCGATTCTTTACACCGCACCAGAGGTGTCTGCTGTACAAAACGCAGATTAGACCCTGCGTTGAATACTGCTCTCACCTCTGGGACGGCTCCGCGAAGTATTTGCTGGACGCACTCGACGCTATGCAGCGACGCGCTGTTCGCATTATAGACTGTCCGGAGGTAACGGGAAGCCTTGAGCCGCTAGCCCAGCGCCGAACAATTGCTTCCTTGGCCGCGTTCTACCGTATTTACCACGGTGAGTGTTCTGAAGAGCTCTTCAACCTGATCCCACCCTCTCCCTTCCGATCCCGAACAACGCGTGCCGGGCAGAGATGTCACCCTCATACCGTGGAAACCGTCTTCGCGAGAACCGAGCGTTTTAAACGATCGTTTCTCTGCCGAACGATGGTGGCTTGGCACGCCCTGCCTGCGCACGTGTTTCCTCCTACATATAACCCTGGGCTCTTTAAGCGAAGCGTGAAGAGGCACATTACAGGGTCGTCAAGTTGAGGGCCACTCTCTATAGTATTCCTGTGTACTGTGAGAGTCGCCCTCAATTGCCAGACGTCGCCTCAGCTTACCATCAGGCGAGTGGCGTCAATTTGTCGTCCTAAATATAAAAAAAAAAAAAAAAAAAAAAAAAGAGTAGGTACTGAGTGAAAACACATATAGATATACTTACAAAAGTGCATTAATTAAAGTCTGTACAAAGACTCAACTAAGATCTATTTTAAGTCAGTCAAATACAACAACTTGAAAAACGTCTACGGTGCAACCTCCAACTTGTACAAATTGCCTTTTAAGCTCACTGTACCTAGGCCAAAGCACTCATTAGCCAAGTCATCTTCTGTTCCTCTCTACCTAATTACTAAGAGTAAATACCTACCTGTCTCATTTCCTCGTACTACAACGCATTTTGTTTCGTAATTATTTTCTTCTGTGAAACGAATTTTCAAAGTGTATTCATACCGAATGAGACCTCGCCCACCAATGGGCGTTTTCACATAACGACACACGATATCGTCTATAATATCGTGACCATATCGTGACAATATCGTAAGTAGCAGCAGTAACTTTAAGGTAAGAATGTAAATTATCATGACGATATCGTCACGATATCGTGCAATGTGAAAACGCCCAATATTATAAACTAGGTATGCAATGCATTGTGCTGTTGTAATAATTGAGCTGAGTTTGTCGATCCGGGTCGAACTCCTAAACGACTGGACCGATCTTTATGAATTCAGATATATGCACTCACGGTGATGGTCACTATGGCCGTGCCAAATTTCAAAAAAATCGGTCCAGTCGTTTAGGAGGAGTTCGATCACGAACGAAATACACGAGTCGCCTAAGAAAGAGCTTCGTAAACTCCGCTCAACAAGTGACTGCACCTGTGTTTAGAACACATTATTAGGATACAAATTAAGTACCTAATAAACTACGCTAATACTTCATTCACATGCTCGTCTCGTGTCTCGTTCACACTCTCGTGGTGCGTTCAGTTATCTTTGGGCTAGCAACAAACAATATCTACATTTAAATAAAATTGAAAAGTGTCTGTTAGTAATTCTAAACTAACAGCTTTGCACTTAATGCCTATAAATACATAACTATATACTGTATACGGTACACAGATAAAATACGTAATTTTTTATTTCAATGTTTGTCTGTGTCTTTGTTTGTTTCGGTTAATATCTGGAAACGACCGAACCGATTTTAACAGGACTTCCATTGGCAGATAACTTTATTAGAAGTTACATAGGTTACTTTTTATCCCAGGAATAAGTTCCTGCGAGAATTGGGAATCATAAAACTATTTCACGCGGGCGAAGCCGCTGGGGTCCGCTAGATATTCTATAATACATAAAAGGACTAGCGGACCAGCGCGTGTGTGAACACCCGCCTCGCGCTCGCACGAGGCCTTTTGACTCGTGCCTAGGCTCGAGCGAGACGAGGCTCGAGCGTCTGTTCACAGTTTCGTCTCGTACCTAGTCCCTCGTCTCGTCTCACAACTCGCACGAATGTGTGAATGGGGTATCAGAGTTACAGATAATACACCTCTCTAAACAGTCATAGATTTTGAAAAACTGGATTATGTATAGTAGGTAGGTAGTAGGTACCACAAAGTTACAAACTTTATAACATAATACCACTCACGTGGTAATTTATAGTTCGAGAATATGGCTAAGGTATATTTTCAAGGTTAATGTAACACTTTAATTATAAAAGAATGTTTGAAATCGGTTCAGTCGTTTTTGATTTTAATCGTTACAAAGGTTACAAACATGCTATAATACAAATGTTTCCTATGAATAGTATTGTAAATTACATAAAGAATAGATGTGAATGTTTTGGTGGATATTAAGAGGTCTAACAATCTTTATCCTCATGCACATGGTACACCTGCTGACAGACAGACCAAGCTCTTGTGGAAATGCCCTGAAACGGCAATAGGCTTGCCGGCTAGACTGACGAAATGTGGGCGCAATAAAAACCTCTGTTAACACTTTCGGCGATAATTACATGATTTTTGACAGAGAAATAATGTATTTTTTTATAAAACAAAAAATCCCCATCAAAATATCGTTTAAAAAATCCTTCACGTCATTGCTGACTGGGAAAGTTCCCAGAATGCTGGCAGTGTTGCCACCTTGGATGGCGATACTTACTCTTTGGGCCAGTAAATAGACAGCCTTCTGGTCCTGAGAAGCATCGATTAAGCGTTTAGCCAGAGACTTGGGATGGCGCTCGCTTCGCTCCCTTAATAGACCTTCAGAGCGTGGGAAAGAGAAGTCCGGAGAAGTCATCATCATTCGAACATTGCCTATGAGTAATAAAGATAGACGATGACGTACTTTTATCTGTGTGTCAGAGTCAGTGCCAAAAATTTTCCGTAGTTTTCCAAATACCAAAAAGAGCATTTATCTTGTAAACTGGCGAAAATTTGATTTATAAAAAATAAGCGAATCCTTGTGTTTTTTTTTCAATAAAACTGTATTTAAGAGCCATTGTCTCTTGTTGTTTAAGTAATTGTAATGTGACTAAAGCCGACAATCCAATTAATTACATGTTTCACAGGTAAATACAAAATTTTCCAGCAATTCTTAAATAACAGATATTTGTTTATGTCTTGTGTTTATGAAATAAGTAAAAAGTTCTAATCATAGTACATTGACTACCCTTGCATTGTGCAGTAATATTTTCTATTCACAATGAAGAATTAATCTTAAATAACGTAAAATAAAAGAAAGTCTGTTATACGTTCCCGCCTGTTTTTCGGAAAGATTATTTTAGATTACATTAGACAATTTTTTATTTGTATTTCATGAAATCATAATATAGTATAAAACAAAGGTTGTCCGTCCCTCCCTATGTAAGTATAGAATAGATCTTTAAAACTACGCAACGGATTTGATGCGGTTTTCACCAATGCATAGAGTGGTTCTGAGGAAGGTATAAAATTTGTCAAGCAGGCGAACCCGTCTGCTGTTAAACAAATTTGCGTAAAGGTTATGATTCTTAAACATAAAATAACTGTTACTGGCAAATACGATAAAGAGCATTTTAAGTTTATTGATAAAAAATGAATCAAGAAAATTACGATACTCTACACTGTAGAGTAAATAGTGATGACGTATTTTAATATTTTTAAAGTTTCCTCGCAATTCCCAAATGCGTGATAAATGGACACAAATTGCAGATTTTGTTAGATTTTGTTTGTCAGACTGTTAGTTCGGGAGTTATATGCTAAAAACATGACTACGGAACCCTATTCTTTGCGTGAGCCACGCACTTGGTCGGTTTTTTTTTAACTAATGCCAGTGCGAGGTTAGCGAAAAGTATAACGGATTAGTGAGATTCTATTGTATTACTTAGAAATAACACTCAATTTTTTATCGATATTTTGCGTATTCCATAGTGTACACAACACTATTACACCCACACATTTGCATTTTGTTTTTAGGATCACGTCTGAAATGTCTTTGTGTTTCTTTCTACATACTATATCTATGCGTTTAGCAATGTCTCTATACGCGGCGGCGAGCACTCGGACCCCATGACCCCAGTGTCTCAACCCCAAACGGCTCAAATATGTAATCACCTGCTAGGTGAGAGTTAGCACTTCTAGTTAGAGAAACAAAAATAAGAAAAATAATAGAAATATTAAAAACATAAAGTTACATTTACACGTATTTTATTATTTTTAAAGTTTCCTCGCAATTCCCAAATGCGTGATAAATGGACACAAATTGCAGATTTTGTTAGATTTTGTTTGTCAGACTGTCCGTGCATGTGTTATTGATAACATTAACAAGAATAATAATGTACAATGTAGAGCATAAGAAAACCGACTCAAATATTGTAGGCATGAGTTACACACGCAATATTGTTTCTGGTTACTTAACATAAAATTTATGAGTTTAGCTTCATTTAGTTCAGCCTTTTAACCAACGTCAACAAAGAATATATTGAGGATAGCATCTTCATAATAATGAATACTCGTAATAACGAGTATTATAAACTTTCGATTTCAGCCGCGTGAAATGGTATTAGGCATATAGGTACTAAAACTTTCCTCAAGAATCACTTTATCCATTGTTGATAACAGCATGAAAATCGGTGCAGTAGTTTCTGGGTTTATCACGAACAGACAGACGCGGCGGAGGACCTTGTTTTATAATATATGTAGGTAGTATAAATAAATATATGCATATTTTCGGATGATTTTTTTTCGAAACCCTTATAGTTTCGTCATGTCCGTCCGTCCGTCGGCTTTGAACCAAAATGGGTAGTGCTAGAAACTTGAAACTTTGCATGGATATGTTAGTACGTCTTCAAAGCGCTAAAATAAAATTCAAAATAAAATTTTTTTGGGTACACGTAAAGTGGGAATGATATTTTTTCTCGCGTCTCCACCATCGTGTGGGATATCATTACATAGGTCTTTTAAAAACATTGGGAGGTTTTTTTTTCTTTTAAATTCCGCGAAATCGCGGCCCCTCCCATGTCCATTTTCCGGTGGCGCCCGACGGACTTTGGCTAGCTGTGTGGCCTCTTCGGGGGTTTGGTCGGAATGAAAATCCCGCGTCGTTGGGGTTGGGTTTTATCTCGTGTCGGTGAGTGAATCTGGTTGCTTGCTGTGGGGCAAAGGCCCCGCAGCACGCAATCCTTCTAGCCTGGTCCTCAGGCCCCGATCATGGAGGTCGATAGTCCTGGGCGTAGATGAGTCTGCGGCGCCTTGGCCGCTGACTGCGAAACTCAGCGGGGAGGGTACGCTCCCTCTCCCTCTCGGCCGCCTCCTTCGCGAGCATGACTTGCTCGCAGAAGAACACGGCCGAACATTGAGAGGTTGCTAAGAAATTTTTTTGATTAAAGTATCCGTTTGCGAGATATTTAGCTTTGAAGAGCATGTTTTTGCGAAAACAAGGCGTCCCTCTGTAAAATCTAAACGGCTGGCGTGAAGAACCTGAAATAATTGAACTTTGGAGGAAAACTATAACGGATGGTATAAATCTGTTAGTTCAGGAGGCTTTTATGGGTAACTACGGAACCCTATCTTGTGCGTGGCTCGACACGCACTTGGCCGGTTTTTTTATTTGTACTGAAGTATATATTTAACGCTGTGTTATCTATCATACTAGCAACACATCCTGGTTTCCTGAAACATCTGGATTTGACAGCATTCTCTGTGTTCATCAAAGTGGCATTTGCAGGGCTTTTTTAGAATATAATTCTAACTGTGTTAATAAAAAAAAAGGTTAAGTTCACAATGAACATCATGTGGCTCGTAAGTAATGAATTTTGAATGCGATAGTTCACGTTAGGCGTAAAACACACAACCAAATCCCTAATGGCTCATATTTGTGTAACAAAGAGACAACGTGCGCCGAGCGTGCGCCTTTATCGGTACCTACAACTACAAAAATATCCACAGAATAGGGAATAGTAAGTAAGTACTTCGTTGCGGAGTAAATTCCATGAAAAAAATCATGCTTGTAACACTATTATTTTAGTATTTATGTACGTATAGATAATAAATATCTCATGGGGAGTCAACTCAGTGGGGGGCTTAGACCACACATACACGGTGAGGAGGAACATGGAGCAGTCGCGTTAACGAGCAGCTCGCACTTACTCCGGTGTGCCTCTTGAGGTGTGTTGATTACCCACACGGAATCACCGCGCGGCTCAGTTCCAATTCAAGGAATTTTGTTCTTGAAAACTCTTTCTCTTTTCAACTAGACGTTGAAACAGCATTGTAGGCATTTTGCGGTTTAACCTAACGTACCTACAGTTTGATAGAATGTAAACTGACTATATCTTTCTCTTTTCCCTCAGATATCTTGCACCAGACAAAATGGGATCTTGTCGGACCTGCCTCATCTTCCTGACCATACAAATCATCTCATTAGCCAATGCCCAAGAGTGGGAGAAACGTGTGCCTCAAGGATTTCTTGGCATGCGTGGTAAAAAAGACATCGACGATATGCTTACGGAACAGTTTTATAAACGAAAGCCTCAATTCTTCGTTGGTGTGAAAGGCAAAAAGAGTCTTCAAGACATTCTAGAGACTGGAGAAGATTTTAATAAGAGAATGCCATTTGGTTTTGTTGTTTCACGCTCGAAAAATGAAATCCCAAACACCGACTTCGTTCCCAAAAGAGATGGTTCGTGGATTGGTCAAATTAACTATAAATCTAGAAACAGGGATGAAGCTCACCACAACGATGACACTCTGCCCATCTTCAGTGATATATGGCGTCAGGTTATGAAGAAAATTGAACGTCCAAATTCTACTCCTGCTCCACTTGAACTTGACCCTGAGTATGAACCGATGTACAATTCGAATGAAATATCAAAACGCGTCGCTAATAACATACACCAGTTCTTTGGGATGCGTGGTAAAAAATCTTACAACAAAAGACCATACGATCTTTCGTTCCGCGGCAAATTTATCGGGGTAAGGGGCAAGAAGGATACGAGGTATCCTGAGCTGCGTGAGGTTAAGTTTCTACTGGACAGCCCCATGGTGAAAAGGAAGAGTCAGTTGGGTTTCTTTGGAATGCGTGGCAAGAAATGGATCGACTCAAATGGTAAGTTTTTGCCTCATCTCATCATAATCATCAGCCCATTTGACACCCACTGCTGGGCATAGGTCTCCCTCAAAGAGGGAGGAATTCAGCCTACATATACCACGCTGGCCAGACGGATTGGTATCCTATACAATAGAAAATGGTATATTATACTATAGAAAATACCCAAACTCCGAAACAAACATTTGTGGATCACACAAATATTTGATTCGACCTTGATATCGAACCCGGGACCTCAGAGACGGCAGACATTATACACATACCACTGCGCCACCGAGGCAGTTGCTGCATCTATCTTTCAGCAACTGCACAGCGTGCAGAAGAGATATTGTACCGCGAAAGCCTGTTATTCTAAGTTAGTACCTTATTCTAAGTTAGTTTTATTGTTTATTTCAACATCCGTTACTTTAATTACTTCCTCAGCAAATAGTGAACTGTTTAGAGAAATTTCAAAGAAAATTCTAACAGACAATTAAAGCCAGTAATTTTTTATTTCTTTGATCAACCTTTAAAATGTTTAGTCAAGAAAGTTATGGCCCTACTAATTGATGTGTTTCGCTCACAATATTTTTATAGACTTCAAAGTAAAAGAGTATCTACAAAATAAATGGTTTACTAATTGAGTTGGTTATTATTAGGAAGAAAACATTTTAGATATTTGGGATATTTTGTTTGGCAAAATAACTTAATATTAAAAAAAAGTAAAAAGTTTTTAGTTCGCATGTTTATTGAATCAAATTGAAATTCTTGAAAGTTTATGATTGTATCGAAACCTACTTAATTGGAGTTTCCGGGATATTAAACATGTATTGTTTCGAGTTTCCGGTATTTCGGCACTGTTGTAAGTGCCGTAATCCCGAAGAAACTGAAAACCTGACGAAGCGCGCCTGTTTGCTAAACAAAGAAGTAGCCAGATCACTTGTACCTACTATATAACCTACGTTTATCTATATTTTGCAAATTTATAAATATTTAAAAATAATTTCTTTTGTTTCAGAATTCATTCCTGACCTGTCAGAGAACTCATTAAACGAAGTGTCTAAAAATGATTAAATCAAAATAATAAATTAAATTTATTGCTGTTTAACTCTCGGTATAGACTTTAGCTCTCTAACATCCTTGTAATTAATATTAAGAAATTATTGCCAATTAATAAATAAACCGAGTCTTAGTCAGACTTGTTATAATTTAGTTTTTATCTTATTATCTATATTTTTTTAAATTTGGACTCTAAGAATTTTCTGTTGCAACGTTGCGGCAAAACTTCAGGCTTGACTTGATTTCATCGCCTGTGTGCAAAGAAAACTTGGACCGACTTAGTAATATCGGCTGCTGACGATTTGCACGTATTCGCCAAACACTTTTCTGATGTTTTTACGTAAGAGAAAAATGGGACACGTACGCAAGACATAATACGTATAATAATACCTACCTACCTACTTTAGGTATGTAGACGTATTAGCACCAAAAATAACGATAATCTACATTCATCTGGTTTTAAAAACAAGTCAAAAATGAAATTATACAATTTAAGTGGGTATCAATAAATTATCAATCAATATTAATATGGTTTGGCCTATCAATTTTGGGAGCCTTTGTCACGGAACTTTCGAAACCTACACCTCAACTACGGGATCTCAACTATAAATCAACAGATGCACCAGTTGGTTAATTAATGTGGTTGACTTGGGCCCCTTTAGTTCTGGAGAGCCCATTTAGTGTGAGTCCAATATCTATAGATAGGCAGTTGGCCTCGACTTCGCGCTTAGGTACTTACCTATTTTATTTTGTTTTAATATATTCCCCATTTTGTGGGATCGTCAAAATTACTGTATGTATGTCTGTAATCTATCATAAGTGACTTCCGAAAAGTAACGCCTGATAGTATTAACATAAGTTACTACTCGTAACTATTATATTCTTTTACGCAAATTATTTTCAATTATAACTAAGTATCTATAAATACCTAAATAAAAAATTGTGACGGTTTTTCATAATGTTTATGGAAAAAGAAACGACACGCTTTAATGACCACTTAACAAGATTATTTTTGAAAGTTATTTTCATTTTCATTTACCTTGATGCTGCTCCTCGAATTTTTGCTGAATTGAACCCAACGTAAATCTAAGTATTACATCAATCTGATAAAAGATATCCGACGCGGCTTTTAAAAAGCGACAAAAGTAGTCGCAATTAGAGTCGCGGTATGTCGTGGTTCCGTTGGCTTTTGAGACGATATGGGCAGTTGGGGCACAGAAGCCAAGTTATTAGTTCGAGAGACAGGCAATAGGCTCGTTCCGGGGCGTACCCTGGTGCAAAGATTAACGCGGCTAGTGTTTTGCACCAAGTTTAGTTCGAGACGAGTTTATACTTATAACGGGTGCGCCAAAGTTCACCTAAATTTTCAACTCAGATAATTGGAAATTCCGAAAATGTTCTTCCTAAGATTTTTCATCCTAACAATCACAATTCCTAACTACTCTGTCTCTAATGTTCATAATTTCGAAGCATTCAACTTCATAAAGCAATAAACATCTATTATACTTATATTTGTTTTCCTATATTTTTTCAATATAACCATCTTTTACACTATTAGATATTCAAAGTCATATCTTTTTTGTTTCGATTTCTTTTTATTCATAATAATCAGTATTATATACATTAATTTTGCGTAACTTTTGCAGTTTTTATTAATTAAAGCGTCTTCTTTAATTTTATTTATAGCGGTGTGTACCTGCAAAGATAATAGTAAATCTTCAGTAATATATTTTTAAACAATAACACTTTACCCTTATACCACGGTACTATTTTTAGACATTGGTTTAGGATAGGTTAGAACTGTGACCACAACACACTAGCCGAGCGAGCGAAGCGAGCGTGCCGCGGCAGCGGCCGGCGAAATGCCAGAACCGAATCGGACCTATAATTATGTTTAGGGATAAAAGCGTTACGATAAAAACAGTATCTAGGAGTTTAAATATATTTATATTAATGATATTATTAACTACAGTTCTCGGAAAGATGAGTGTTATGAACATCGCCGGTAGCACTACAAATAGTATGAATGAAAACTTTAGGTTGAAAAATTTTAGGAAGAGTGATCATTCGGATTACAACTCATTAGGAAGAACAGTTTCCGGTAAAGAACTTTAGGTGAGGCGCTAATATAAATTAATAAATACTTAATGGAAACTATTTAAACCATAAATATTCATTGGAATTTGATAAACAAAAAGAAGAGACTAAATTACAAAAAAATATACATGTTTGGACAATGGACATGTTTAGTTCTGTCCATAAAGGTTCCGTCAATAAGTAAATTTTAAATGTCACATCTCTCAGCGGCCACACTTTAAAAAGATACCTGTTTCTTAATCTATTACTTACCTAATCTAATTACTAATTATATTATTTTTGTAAGTTAAATTTCTTTGATTAATACCTACCTAACTTAACTTCAATGAAACTAACATCATGTTATACTTACTTACTAATAGTAGGTAATTATTGTTAATTATAATTGCATTTTTATAATAATAATATACCTAATATACAGGTTGTAACATTCATATAGGTCAGTATGGGAAAGTTTGAAACCATAAGACATACGAGGATCTGTTCTTAGGAACCATGTCATCGATTTTAGTAAATATAAAAACTGCATTCACAGATTTCCAATTTTTTTATTAAAAAAATATCGTCTTATAGTTTTATACTTTGCCATACTGACCTATATAAATGTACAATCTGTATACTTATTTTGAAATATGATTAACTACGCTTTTAATTATAATATAAATACTACATATCTTGTCAATCTTTAATACCTAATTAGGGAATTAGTAATCTTTCAAACTATTAGTGACGAAAACAAGAAAGGTTAATTCCTGTATAGTTAATAATTTTATTCTTATAAATAAATGTATGTTTCGTTCTTTTCAAGACTAGAGACAGATATTATGACTCTCTTAGATACCTAAAGTTTATGCTCTGGATTTCGATGAACACTTTGGTCGAGGCCAGTACCTACCTACGTACGGCATTCAGTTCGCGAGGGATAAGCGGAACTTTGCATGTGTGAGTGACCACGAAAAAAATTTGTAGTTGTGTGTACAACACATGTGTGTGTTAAAGATGTCTAATATACGTTCACGTACACTGTACTCACACAAATGCAAAGCTCCTCTTATCCCTCGCGAACTGTAACAAAGATAATAAACAGAATAGATTGTAAGTGAAAAATCTAATCTCTAGTCTTGAACACAATTTTGTAATACGAGTTTTAGTATATACATTTTGAAAGGGCTGGCAAAATGTAACACTGTATTTTTAAAAAAATAGTGAAATAAATATACGCAGTTGTCAATTTTAACATTGTTTTATTTTAGATCCTTTGTCCCTTGATAATCCTGGTAGAGTAATAAATCTTGTTCGAGCTTAATATGGAAACTAACGTATGTATGAAATGTGAAGGATAAGTGAAAATGTGGATAGTTGTGTTTATTTCAACATATTTTACCATAAATGCGGGTAAGGGTTGCCTTCCACGAGACTTTTTTAACTGTGGAATGATAAATAGGATCTGATGTAGTATAGTTGGTAGAAGTAATCATTTACGAAACTTACACTTTTTTACTATATACTTTACTTAGGTATATATATACCTAAGAACATTACAATAGATCTCCCACATCTGGTCGGTAATCCTTATGTACGTGCACAAGGTTCACCTGCTAACCTAGGGAAGACTTAATGGGTCGGATACGGCGGCTGGGACTGGACATGGCACTGAATAAGTCCGAGGCTCTGTGTTTTCACGGACCTCGGCGCGGGCCACCTCCAGGATCCAGCATAAATGTAGGGAGCGTTAGCATCGGCATCGAGCCCACAATGAAGTATCTGGGGCTTGTACTCGATAGCCGGTGGAACTTCGGACCACACTTCCCAAGTTTGGTCCCCAAAGTGACGGGGGCGACAGCCGCGCTTTCGCGACTGATGCCCAACTTAAAGGGACCCAACGCTTCCTGCAGGAGACTGTACCTGGGGATCGTGCGGAGTATGGCCGTGTACGGGGCTCCCGTATGGGCGCCGAGACTGACGGCCAACAACGCTGCCATTTTACACAGATCGTTGAGGACCTTGGCCGTCAGGACAATACGAGGGTACCGCACGATCTCCCTAGAGGCTGCATGTCTCCTAGCCGCGACCCCTCCATGGGACCTGGAAGCGAGAGCCCTTGCGTCATTGTTTCAATGGCACAAGGAGGCGCTGGAGCGGGACCACAGGCCTGCGTCTCGAGAAATCGAGGCCCAGCGGTCCCAACTCCGACAGGATCTCATGGAGACATGGAAGGTGCGACTTCAGCAACCAAAGTGGGGAACCACCACCATCGCGGCGGTGAGACCGATCATGGAGGAGTGGCTGCAGAGGCAGCACGGTGGCCTCACGTATCGTGCGACACAGATCATCACTGGGCACGGAAACTTCGGTGAGTATCTGTTTCGCATGCATCGTGAGGTCACACCCGCGTGTCAACACTGTGAGGCTTCCGGCGAGGACACGGCATTCCACACGTTGGTGGAATGCTCAGCATGGGCGAGTCAGCGCCGGGACCTCGTTGTGGGCCTGGACGTAGATACGCTCTCGCTGGAGACCATGCTACGAGCCATGGTCTCTAGCGGTAGCCAGTGGAACGCGGCCGTTTCCTTCTGCGAGCAGGTAATGCTCGTGAAGGAGGCGGCCGGTAGGGTGAGGGAGCGTACCCTCCCCGCTGAGTTCCGAAGTGTGCGGCGAGGACGCCGCAGACGTGACTACGCCCAGGACCATCGACCTCCATGATCGGGGCCTGAGGACGATGGATTAGCAACCCACCGTCCTTACAGAAGCAGGCTAGAAGGGGTGCGTGATGTGGGGCTTCACTCCACGCACGACTTCACTCACCGACGCGGGATTTAACCCGACCCCAAGGATGCGGGGTAACACCCGACCACCACGCAGTGGCCACAATGGGGGCCAAAGTCCGCCGGGCGCCACTGGGAATTCTCTCAGTGTCTACCGGAGGCGCTCGGCAATGGACGTAGGTGCGGCCGCGACCCAGGGCTGCGGAATAAAAAAAAAAAGGGGACTTAATACCTACAAGGTTTTGGTTATATTTTCTTCGCAACAAGTTCCTCAAATTTTTTTTTTTTAGTTTCCAATAAAAGGGTATAAGATTTATAATTCTGCATTCTGGCTGTTGGAATTCTGTTTAGAATTAGGTACAGAGTGGATATGGATTTTCTAAAGTGCCCGGTAACGACCACCGGCTTGCTCCCTTACGTGGGACCATCAAAATTCCTAGGTAGCAATATGTGGGTATAATTCACCTCTATACACCGTGAAAGTACCACCGTTTACAAAAAAATACTCTGTTACGATAACAGTACCGACTGGAACTATTTCTTTGAATACAACACATTTTTTTTATAAAATTCTTAAAATTGATGTAGTTTCTTAGTTTTTTTATTTCCGCGGCCCGAGGCTGCTGCAGCAACGTCTATTGCCGAACGCCTTTGGATAGCACTAGGAAGATTTTTTAAGGCTATGAGCTACCACAAGTACTAATTTAATGTCTAGAGACTACATACATTTTGGAATTTTTGTAAAAAAAATCTGCTTGATTTTCAAGTAATACTTGCAGTCGTTTCTGTTATAGAAACTGAGTCCAAAATATTTTTTTTTGTAATCGGTGGTACTTCACGGTGTATTTATGTAGCTATGTAAATTGTACACAATCATTAAAGGGTAAAGATTAGTCATACATGCGTTAAAATGATGATTTACATAGGGCAGCCTTACCGCTTAAAGCGATCACGAGTGTTTTACTCCAAAAAAGGGTTTTCTTCTATCACATGGCAGTACCTATGATTTCTTACTGAAATGTGGTGTGATGCTCCCTAGCGGACCAACTTTAAGGATTTTTACTTGATAATGATAAGCATAGAAATTTACTATTATAATTCACCAAGCCTTTTTCCAACTCAGTTGTGGTCGGCTTTCCAGTCTAACTGCGATTCGGCTGAACTTCGATATTTTCCGTGAAGCGACTGCCATCTGACCTCCACAACCCATGGGCGATATCGAAGTTCTGTAGTTAGATCGAAAAAAAATAGAAATTTACTATATGATAGCTATATTTAGCTATACGCAATTAAAATAATCTTATATATTTTTTTCCAATCAAGCTTTTATCATCATTATATTGCATTGTCATGCGACTTACATACGCGGGTAAGGTTTCAGTTCAATCGGAAACCGGGAAGTAAGTTAAATTAAACTTGCAAGATTTTATTTAACACGGACATCGGGACAGGTGAAAGTAAATAAAAGGGCAAAGGACTCGTGGTTACCGTTTTGTCACCCCAGAGCTTGTAAAATAGCTATACCTATAGGATTCGTTGTAAAACAGAAAATTAAGTGGTGACAGAGTATGCCCTGCAGCGGGACCGTCATAATTCAGTTATGAAGCCTTTTCAAATTTGTTATTGCTATATAAACATACACGTTATGGAGATCACACGAAAATGTGTATTATGACCAACATTAGCCTACCCATCTCTTGTTCTTGCAAGGAATGATCACAGATGCAACGGCGGCCGGAGTTTCCAGTCCTAGCGCCCGCCACTAAAGTAGTAGGTATTACAATGTTTACATACAGAATGACGACGTCAAGAACATCGTCGATAAATATCAAGCCAGAAGAACCTTCCGTGGGGGAGGTAGACCTGATTGTTTAGGTACACTGGGTTACCCCAAGATGTTATAGGAACCCACCTCGGGTATACTTGCCATATGTATGTAAATAACACACAAAAATAACTTCTTTGTATTTATTTTCCGTATTAAAATTGTTTTCATTTAATAAATCCATGATGTTTATTAACGCAATACAGTAGTTATATAATGCATCGAAGCCATGTCCACCTAGATATGATACCTTCCTCGTAACGACTACACTCAGATACGCAACATGCGCGGGCGTAATGTGACAGGCCGCCATCTTGGATTCACCAAACGTCACTTACATATGACAGTTATGACAAGAATGACAATTAATTTGACAATATCCTAGACTAGGTTTTGTTTAGACTCTGACTGAGTTATGGAATTACTCGGCCACCGATCATATTTCGACCCGCAGTTAAAATCTCCTACGTTATTAGCTTTACTCACTGGTCATTGGCCAGTTGCTGCAAGTTCAAGCAGAGGCCACAAAGAATTGAATTGAATTGACTAGGTTTATTTTGGTAGTACGCCGCGAGAGTACTGAGTGAATAGTTTTTTAGGTAGTAAAATCTATCTATAGATTGTCGAATCTATAGATAGATTTTACTACCTAAAAAACATGGAACAAGTGTCGACTTATTCCAGTTGGTTCAGGGGAAGACCTGTCACACTACCCATTGTATTTTGTTATATATTACAACACCGAACCACTCTTATAGGTCGACTATTTGACAACTATCACAATCTCTACAAATTATTAAATTAGTAATACTACAATATATGCATAATTTGATTTCAATATTTTATAATATTATTATTTATTAAATGGCTAAATCCGAAAAAGACGAGAGATATAAAAACTAGTATTTTACTTCATTTTTATAGTTCGTAATCGGATGTGGTGTTGTCAAAATAGTCACCGTAATGTATACATTTTGTATAATATTAAGGCCGTGAAACGTCTACATGATTCATTTATAAACATGATTATATTTGCACGAGTAAAGTTGATGGTTAAGCAAAATAAAACAAATCGTACAAATATCACCTACAAGCAAACGTATGATACATTTGTAGAATGACAGTTACCGCACATGTCACTAGTGTCAGTTGAAAGTGACACTAATGACAGTTGCGGTAAACGCGTGTCTGTCGAATGTCGAATACATTGAATGGAAATCGTTCATAATAAATGACAGATATTTCAACGATGTAGTTTTCACTTTAAGAACATTACTTAGATTATAGTTTATAATATACTATTAGAGTAAATATGTAACACAGTACAACAGTGTATTCAACAAACGATAGATAATAAATTGAAAAAGAAAAAAACTACTATTATAATTATTATGTGGAGGGGAATATTGGAATATTATACAATTTATAGGAGGGGAAAGTGGGGAAACCAAGAACCCCAATTATAGTCGTGAGTTGCAATAAGGTTTTCATACAAATCGATGACAAAACAGGCAACTCTTATTACAAAAACAAACTATATTTATAGAAAACACTTTTGTATGAAAACATATCAGCAACTTTCGACTACACAATTTACAATACCTATGAAATAATAAACTTATTTCACTTTGAAAAAAAAAATACATTAATGCAAATCATTTTCAACCTCATATATCTTTTCAAACATATAAATGATACAACTAACGACATTACTTCATACAAAAATTTGTATATTATATAATAATATTGTTAAATAACTTAAACTACGTTATTGTAAGCATAACTTTTATTTTCATCCCTAAATATATACTGTTATTATTACATATATATATTTTTATTTAGAAAACCTAGGGAATATTATATTAGTTATTTTTTTTTCAGAGAATTCTCTAGAAAATAAGTCATTTCAATGTGAGATGTGTTCATGTTCAAACAAAATGCTGTGCGCTTTTCTATCTCATATCAAAGTTCAAAACCGATTAAACACTAAACATGTTTCGATCAAATTTGAACATGTTCACGCCACCACAACAAACTTTAAAGTTTGCGAACAGTAGTAGCCAAAGACACTATTTAATTAGAAATAAAAGGCTGTTTTGAGGAAAATATCACATCTGAAAAATCTTGAAATCGTTTCGAAAATTTCCGAAGTGACATTTACCCCAACAGTCTTAATTTGAAATGCCATACTGTTTAATCTATATAACTATAATTGAAATTATAACAGTATAGATGGTTAATAGAAGCCATCAAGTCAATAATATAACTGGGAACAACAACACAGCCGAGATGTTCTGGCACAAGACGCTCTTTGCTAATACTTATTTGATTAATAACCAACATTTTATTAAATCGGTTAGTAAGACGGTTTTCTCTGACGATACACGACTAAAGTAAGGCCAGCATAACGAAATAAAAAATGTTAACAAAGTTTCTGGATTTAAAAAAATAATTATTTGAATAAATTATATACATTTTTTTTAATTCCCTATTGTAATGGCTGTCGTCTGTACCACGAAACAGACATATTTATGACATGTATGAAATATACGAAAGCAGCGAGTTTTTATGTGATCACAAGAATTCCTCAAGCACGAGTAGTTCATAGAACTACCGGTAGGAGTCTCCACGGACTCGAAAGAGGGTAGATAGAAATATTTACTTCAGTTCCTCCGTGATCCCATGAAGTGCCGAAATATCGGAAACTCAGACCGATAATTCCAATGGTACTAAACGACCATGACAGTTATATACATAATGTAAACCATTGAACAGATTCGGATGAAACTTAGCACATGGATGGATTTAATTTCCTAGCAAATACCTATTATTCCGGTTATATGTTCCCGTGGGAAATTGGGAATGAGACAATATTTCCATGGCATTTCAGTTTCACAACATATCACGAGTAACATATTCAATACGTTTATATATTTACTGAAAACATAACCACACAACATGAACTCTTAAGACGGTTTCTTTACCAAATTTCTACATCACGGTACAAGTAAATCATTGAATAAACTTTCAGCTCAATATAATTCCCGAGTCCCCCGACCGCACATTTTGTCTTGAGGCCAGCTTGTAGCTCACCATTCAACAACAGATGGCGTTGTTAATAGTTACAGTGTCTACATCTAGCGGACGTCCACGCATAGATACTATACTTACGCACTCTCATTGGCTGATTCCGGAATTCGCGCTAGATTCTCACGACAAAGCGACCTCTCATTGGCTGATTTGCGAGTCCACCAATGAGTGTTCATAAGTCTATTGTCTAAGCGAGTACGTACGCTAGGTGTGGACAGAGCTTTAAATTTTTATTTAGAATATTTAATTTAATACAAAACTGCTTTAACGATGAAAACTAACAAAGTTTACTCGCAAATTTCATGCGTAATATTTTCTTACAGTACTAGTACGGTGTCTTGCGCACCACGCCATAGGTTTTGGCCTATAACTTTTGACCCCTTAGGGCTAGGTCAAATTATCGATTTTTTGGCTTGCCTCCAGATCGAGGGCTATCCATAGAGGGGTCAACCATCATTGTAGCATAAGCAGTTCTCGAGAGCTAAGGGGGACATTCCCCATTTCTATACATAGATGTTTTGTTATTGTAAGAAAATATTATGGAAATCAACTATGTACTAAAAACGAAAAATTATATGTTCTTTACCAACTGACTCAAAAGAAGGGTACTGTTTTTCTAAGGTTACTTCTATTGCAAGTCTCGTATAATATTTATCAATTCATTACTCTACCTACAAAACGTTAGCACCAACGGTGTTTCAAAATAACACACCAATTTAATTTTACCCATTTTAGTCAATATTTTATGAGACATGCAATAGTGTCGCCTGATTTAAAAGAAAAATATTGCCAAACATAATTATTATGGTCATATTAATAAAATAAAATGCGTATTATGCAAACTTACACGATTTTTCTTCAGGGATTTTTTTTATCTAAACCCTTTTATTTATAAAAAAAAAAGACCATAAAAGCATTCGCTTATTTATCCTATTATAACTATTTAAATTATCTTTTTCTGTATTCAAAGTGACATTTGACAGTAAGGATTGACAGTTAAAAATATACCTTTGTACAGTCGAGGCTCAAAAGTGCATTGCAATTATTTTTACAAAGCACAGTTTTACCTTGACTGTACCTGTCAAGACAGACATTTTTACATCTATCAAAACCCGAGTTACGACTAAATTAACTAATTCATTAATTAGCTATTATTATACATGCGACAAAGGCAAATTGTTTAGCACAGAAAGCTATAGCAAGTTTTTTTTTGCATAAATTGCAAACATTTTTTTTGGCTAAAGGTTGTGTTTGTCACTTACCAAATACAGTTAAAATCGTCGCCTTAAAAGTTCACGTTGTTTCAAATAGTTTTCAGTCAAAATAATCTCTCACAAAACCAGTCTAATTCATTCCCAATCGACAGTTAAACTAATATAAATATTTGCAGTACAAAATGGCGCCAAACAAAACCGTTGTATAAATTATATCATAAATATAGCGTGCCATCTCACAACCAACCGACTGCAATCAAAATCCAACCTTATTTATTTTCATGTAAATTAGATAGCATTTTGTAACGTCATAGGGTGATTGAGTGTTCCATGACCGTTGTGCGTTGTGAAGTCATCGGCCATTTTAGACTGGCCCTCGTTGGACAAACGTTCTGTTTGTATGAAGTTGGCCGATATGTGACCAATGTTGGTGATCTGTGAGTTGCCGTTGTTGGCCTCCAATATTGGTGTTGGTGTGTTGTCGTTCGTTAGTTTGTTGGCCGTCGTCTGCTCTGAAGTTTTGTCCTCCGTCTGAGAATATAAAAAATATATATTTTCTTTTGACACATTTTAAGACATTTAAGACCTCCTCCGTGCCTCTGAGTGCACGTTAAGCCGTCGGTCCCGGTTGTCATATAAACATCTATGGCAGTCATTAGGGGTAGTTGGAGCCCAAAATAAAAAATCCTCGCGGTCTAACTACAGAACTTCGATATCGCCCATGGGTTGTGGAGGTCAGATGGCAGTCGCTTCACGGAAAATATCGAAGTTCAGCCGATAGATTGGAAAACCGTCCCCAACTGAGTTGGGAAAAGGCTCGATGGATTAATGAATAAATAACATAACTCACATTATTTGTGTCGGACAGCCCCAATAGGTCGGCAGTGACGTTGCCGTTGTTTGTAGCTGTATGTTCAATGGTGGAACTGTCCACGGGTACGCTACTCACTGGTAGGGGCTTCGATTCCACAACCTGGGGATTTAAGTCGTATTAATAAACTGTGTTAAATACTGAATGGAGTCAGGCGTTACCTGGCGAAAGTCCATGATAAAACAATGGAAAATATGATGTTGAATTTTAGATAATTGCAATGATTTCGCTAAATAGAAAACATTATAAACGTCGACATATGTTTCACCTACTCACGAGGCATTATCAAGACTATCTCAAAGAGAACAGCTTCTTCAGAGGCATATTTTCCATTGTTTTAAACTGTGGTAAGTATAGTAAATTTATATATATTTTTTATAAGCAGTGAAGTATGCAATTTTTTTTAATATATCTTAATATCGGTAATAAACTGAAGTTTAACGAAGTTTAGGCCATTTTTCTAATATTATTTTCAATAGTGTACGAAAACATCCCGTAGTGTCAATACGTCATAAATTACAAAACGGTCTTGTCAGTGAGAACAGAATTCAGTGAAGTTTAGAAGACAGTGACGACATGCGCTATAATACCTTTTCAGCCAAATGGCGGATTGTAATTTTTTTATAAAAATCTTATTAATCTTAAATTAAGTTTTTTTTAGTTCGGTGCGCGCGCAGTCCGCTCCTGCGTCCGTTGTCGAGGGCCTCTGGGGAACACTCAGGGAATATCCAGTGGCGCCCGGCAGACTTCGGCCACCTACGTGGCCTCTGCGCAGAGGTTGGGTCGGGTTTGATCCCACGTCGCTAGGGTTGGGTTTGATCCTACGTCGCTAGGGTTGGGTTTGATCCCACGTCGCTAGGGTCGGGTTTGATCCCACGTCGCTAGGGTTGGGTTTGATCCTACGTCGCTAGGGTTGGGTTTGATCCTACGTCGCTAGGGTTGGGTTTGATCCTACGTCGCTAGGGTTGGGTTTGATCCTACGTCGCTAGGGTTGGGTTTGATCCCACGTCGCTAGGGTTGGGTTTGATCCTACGTCGCTAGGGTTGGGTTTGATCCTACGTCGCTAGGGTTGGGTTTGATCCCACGTCGCTAGGGTTGGGTTTGATCCCACGTCGCTAGGGTTGGGTTTGATCCCACGTCGCTAGGGTTGGGTTTGATCCCACGTCGCTAGGGTTGGGTTTGATCCCACGTCGCTAGGGTTGGGTTTGATCCCACGTCGCTAGGGTTGGGTTTGATCCCACGTCGCTAGGGTTGGGTTTGATCCCACGTCGCTAGGGTTGGGTTTGATCCCACGTCGCTAGGGTTGGGTTTGATCCTACGTCGCTAGGGTTGGGTTTGATCCTACGTCGCTAGGGTTGGGTTCGATCCCACGTCGCTAGGGTTGGGTTCGATCCCACGTCGCTAGGGTTGGGTTCGATCCCACGTCGCTAGGGTTGGGTTTGATCCCACGTCGCTAGGGTTGGGTTTGATCCCACGTCGCTAGGGTTGGGTTTGATCCCACGTCGCTAGGGTTGGGTTTGATCCCACGTCGCTAGGGTTGGGTTTGATCCCACGTCGCTAGGGTTGGGTTTGATCCCACGTCGCTAGGGTTGGGTTTGATCCCACGTCGCTAGGGTTGGGTTTGATCCCACGTCGCTAGGATAGGGTTTGATCCCACGTCGCTAGGGTTGGGTTTGATCCCACGTCGCTAGGGTTGGGTTTGATCCCACGTCGCTAGGGTTGGGTTTGATCCCACGTCGCTAGGGTTGGGTTTGATCCCACGTCGCTAGGATAGGGTTTGATCCCGCATCGGTGAGTGAATTTGGTTGGGTGCAGTTACGCGACCCTTCTAGCCTGCTTCTGTAAGGACGGCGGGTGGCTATCCCGCCGTCCTCAGGCCCCGATCATGGAGGTCGACGGTCTTGGGCGTTAAATTTTTAAAGTAAAGTAAATCAGTGTTTTAATCCATCCAGTGTTTTTTTCTCCAAAAATCATTGAATCTTTAATTGATACTGTCATCATGCCAATTGGGAACGATACAACTATTTCACGCGGGCGGTGATTGCATATACTTCGCTGAAAGAACAAACATTATTAATGAACAAGTACCATCAGCATATTCACTCACCGGTACAGTGTGCAGCCCTAGTAGATCAACCTCGGCGTTGCCATTGTCTTGTACTGGCGCTGCTGACGCTACCGCCGGCTCTGACGTCACGGCAGTGTTGGCAGCGGCGGTCACTTCTGCGGGAGGTGTAGAGTTTTTGGACTTGTCTTCCTCTGCCTGCTGTCGGCGAAAACTTTGCTTGTATTATTGTTCTATGTAAAGTTGTATTCCGAGACGCCCAGGACTGTAATTGGCTGTACCATAGCAGCTGGCACGTTAGATTTTATTATTGCCTTTCATCAACTTTTCATCGCAAGACGAGTTTAATTTTTTTTCAAAATTACAATATAACTGCTAGTTTTTATTAAATTCATACGGCCATTTTGGACATAACCCACTATAAATGTGCCCGGTGACGGCAATAGGCTTGCCCCCTATTACGTGGGACTAAAAATACTGGCAAATTGTGGGTGTATAATGCACCTCTGCATACCCCTTCGGGATATAGGCGTGATATGTATGTATGTATGTAAAGTTGAGTTAGATGAAGAATTTTCTTTGAATTCAGATTGTATGTCAGTTTTGCCTTTGGCAAGGAAATAAATAAGGCGGACTTCAAATTACCGAAATAGGGCCAAATAATATTTTCAAAATCGGTCCTAATCCAAAGTTACGAGGTAACAAAAAAGAAGAATTGAGAACCTCCTCCTTTTTTGAAATCAGTTAGAAATAGTGGAATATGCACAGAGTGCAAAGGTATATTGTATGTAGGCCGACATAATCTATACTACAAGAATATAGAGTATAATATCCAACCATCTGCGTGAACGCTTTGAGTATTTGGTGCCTCGAGACAGAGAATGTCGCGTCTCTTCTTCCCTTCTCCTTCGAACTCCTGCCCACTCCTCTAGTCGCTATGACGAATCCTTCACTATTCAAGCTGTCAGACTATGGAAATCGCTTCCACATGAAATACGTGCGAGCCTTTCGTTGGACATTTTTAAGAGACGAGTTCGGGAACACTTCCAAAATCTAATGCCTTATTTCGTTTTTATACATATTTGTATTTGATTTTTGTATGTAAATAACTGTTTTTTTTTTAAATTTAAGTGTGTACGTATATTTGTCTTTTTTGTAGGTAAGTATTTATTTGTATTCTCCCTTTCTACCCTATGCTTAGTTCTCTTCTCTGCTATGTATGATATCTATCCTGTTATCTATGAGGTCTGCTGGAAGAGAAGTCATTTTTGACTTAAGCACACCTTTGTGCATGTTTTAAATTTATCAATGTGATGTTTGATTCTACGATGTACATAAAGTATAAATAAATAAAAAAAATAGAGCTAAAGAGTTTCTTTGTTTGGTTGAACGCACTAATCTCAGGAACTACCACTTCAAATTGAAAACGCACAAAACACAACCCGGAGGGGTAGGCAGAGGTGCATAATACACCCAAAATTGCTAGAAATACAGTGCTGAATATTTCATTTATCAAGGAAGGTTATATAGCAGCAATGAAGTGTTGTAAAACTATAAAATAAAATTGTGTATTTAGTCAATGGCGAACAGTTTGCAGTTAGTTTTGGTTAATTCAGTGATGATAGTGCTTTTGTGGTCAAATCGTTGTGGTTTATGAAAGATATGACGGTGAATGATAAATATTGATAAGCGATTGACAACAAAGGCTAAAATATGGAATAATTCTCCATAACACATTTAGAATTTTACATCACACAATTTTCTTTGTTATTTACAATCTTGACCGGTTTCGCGGTATTCACTTACACACTACATAGGTAAATACTTTTGATGAAGCCATATATTACTCGAAACCGGTCAAAATCCTACTAATATTATAAACGCGAAAGTTTGTGAGTATGTAAGTATGTATGGATGGATGGATGTTTGTTACTCTTTCACGTAAAAACTACTGAATGGATTTTAATGAAACTTTACAATAACATAGCTTATACATCAGAATAACACATAGGCTACAATTTATAAAGATATTGTGTGAATTGTTCAAAATATGACGCGGTGCGACGGGAACGGGTTATAAGTTCCACCAAGTGCCGACAATCGGATGCATAAATAATTATCTATAAATCATAAATTGTGGATATTTGATGTGTAAGATGGCCACACGAACGAAGTCATCGGCGCCCGCTAGTCTAGCATAAGTGTGCTAGATCCGTCGATGTTTTTTTATTCATTACGATAACTAAGATAATACCTTTCGCTCCTCTTCCCTTATATCAACTGACTGCATGTATAATCAAGAAAAAAAAAGCGTTACACCAAATTGTACAACACAGACAGACAGACTATCTCGGAAAGTAATCATATGAGAGGAGATAATAGGCTTTCTCGCGTACATATTTCACAACAAGATTGTCTAGAACAGATCGCTGTGTCGCAGCATACGGGTCGCCTTGTACAGTACTTTTCACGTAAAAAAAACGCGCGGCGAGAGTGGAGGGTGTTTGCACGTGGAAACTCTCGCTGTTACTAGCTACAAGTATCATATAGACTGATAAACCGCCTACTGCGCAGCTTGAAGGTCAGCGTTATTTTTATGTGACACGACCTGTAGCAATCTTTGTATAGACGAGCAGGCGTGGGGCCTAAACAGGACACGGATTATAATATACGATACGGCCCGCCCACGGTCCGTATTAATAAAAACCATTCCTAAGGCCACCATCACTAAATAACAGTTCAACTGTTGTTTTTGACTATAACTAAAGCCTAGTTCGCATTAGGCTAGTAATTTAGAAGGGTAGCGAGTAATTTAGTAGCTAAATATGTGCGAACTACATAAATTTAGTCGAGTAATTTAGTAAATGATTTAGTCGAGTCAATCCATTTTACTATATTTTTTCGGGCGAGTAGCGCCTCCCACCACGCATCTGTGCTCACTGGTTCATCGGCTAAACAAGTCCGAACCTGTTGATTAGTCGAGTTCATTAGTGGCCGCCACCACTCACTTGTGTACTGTACTAAACCATAATGCGAACGATTTCTGTTTAGTAGCGAGTAGTTTAGTCACTAAATTACACGTTACTCTACTAAATTACTAAAGCAGTGCGAACTAGGCTTTAGCGACAGCACCGCTTTCCTAAGAAACCGTATTCAATGCTCCTGAAATGTAAGTCCACATACTCGTACCTTCCTAAGTCTAGTCCTGGCCATGATGGCCTCGACCCTCTGCTTCCTCACAAGCCTCTCCTTCTCCTCCCTCTCCGCCTCTTCCTTCCGCAGTTTCTCCGCTTCTTCTGCAGCTTTACGTTTCTCCTCATCTTCCTTGAGTCTCGCGACGCGGTCAGTCTCTTCACGAACTTTGCGTTCGGCTTCGTCGCGCTCGAGTTGCTGTTGAGCCTGGGAATTAAAATTTGTAGCGTTACAACTGGCCCTGTCGTTCCCCTATTGCCACGGGAACACATTAAAGGGATAAACAGTAGCTTGTAAAGTTTCATTCAAATCCGTCTACTAGTTTTCACGTGCCACATCTAGTAACTAGTAAAGTAAAAATCTTGGAAACTGCTGTTCCTAAAATAATAATATATAAAGTAACACTCGCGTTTTGTTAGTAATAGTTCTGACCGAGGACTCACCTATCTCTAAAGGGTTCCTAACCTCAAAATAATTGTTCCAACCCGGAAATAATATCCTATACTTCGACCACGCATTAACTTACATTCAAAAGCATCATCTCTCGTATCTCACCTCGATAGCTTTCCTAAGTTTCTCCTCCTCCATTTGACGCTGCAGCTGCGCGAGCTCTCTCGCTTCCTCCTCCTCGCGTCTCTGTCTCTCTTCCTCTTGTCTTTGTCTCTCGGCTTCTTCTTCTGCCTCACGCTGAAGTCTACAAACACAATGATAAATACATTGACAAAAAAAAATACAATCTTGGTGCCGTGTTCGGGGAGCGTTTTTTGTAAGACTATGAGCTTTAAACGCTTCGATGATGCCATACTTCAAACCCTTTGCACGACTTATGTCCAAAAGGAAAAATGTACACGGCTAATGTCCAATCATAAAAATGTCCTACAATAAAAATATCCAATAATAAAAATGTCCTACAATAAAAATGACCAAAAATAAAAATGTCCAATTAAATAAAAGTCAAATAATGATTATGTCCAATTAAAAATATCAAATACCTAAACGGAGAAACCGTTTTAAACTGTGTAGTTTCCTTTGAAAGCCATGCATTTGCTTCTTCGAATCTTAAATATTTAGATAGAAATTTTAATAGGACGTCACACACTTTTAAAGACGCTCCCCAATCACGGCCTTGGTATTTGACGTTACTTGCGTTATTCTTGAGCCACAATATGCTTGTCGCATTAATGCAGTGACTGTACATAATCATCTAGTCATAATTATTTTAGAGTAGCATTCATTTTCATGCAAGAATTGTGTTCAACGCGAGTGCGTAACCGCAGTATTAGGACAAATACCAAACATCACCGGACCCTTCCTAACTGAAATAGAGTATAGTAGCGCGAAAGAGCGCTCCCCGAATATAGTGCAAACGTCACCGACACATGCTAACTACAATATAAGCCGCGCTCGATGATAGTGGAACCTTCTGACTGATGATGTCACGACGTGGTTATTCCACATCGTGACGTCATCAAACGCTAAAAAGTACTGATAACAAAACGTTATCAATCTTACTGCCAACGTGCGCACAATAACCGTTCCGTGACGTCATCAATCGCTAAAAAGTACGTATAACGTTTTTCATCAGTACTTGTTAGCAATAGATGACGTCACGGATCGATTACTGTGACAAGATTCCGTCCCGAAGCCAACTGACAGTAGCTAATGTCACTTTGTAAAATAATGTTGCCATATTTAAAGTAATAGTGCTGCGTTCAGTTCTCGTTCAATCAGATGAATGAACAATAAGGGTGAATAGTTAATCATTTCAAACTATAAAATAATATTATTCGTATTTTACAATAAAATTGTATAAAAGTGCTCTGATATAAGTTACTAGTAATATGTAACTACAATCAGATTTTTGACGGCTTATTACAAAGCGCGGCGCGGCGACTAATTGTTATATTTTATACATCTATAGTTTCAACTGCATAATGTATTGAAAATAGGACAGTCTTACAAGTTTCCTCGCAATGTTTTCCTTAATGTTTAAAACACTCGGTATTCAGTATAGGAACACTCGTTCGGCACACTAACTATTCACTAGACAATCGAGGCAATTTCAATCATTCACTTTGTCACAACACTATTTTTATTCCATCAAAAACTGACAACACAGTAAACGTCAGTTGACTTCGTCTAATTAAAATGACGACTATAGTAGCCAGTACGACTTACCTCTGCCTGTCGAGCTCGGCCTGCCTCTCCAGCTCCTCCCTAGCGCGACGTCTCCTCTCCGCGAGCGCCGCCTTGGCTTGCTCCTCGGTGGTGATGCGCCGGGACATCGACGCTGAGGGGAGGCAGAAACAAGTCGTCAAATAATATGTTTCACTTAACTAATTCAGGGCAATACTTTAATATTATAAAGAGGAAACATTTGCTTGATGTGGTTTGTATTTGAAAGCGACGCGTCCGCGTACTATAACATTGTTCCCAAATGTAAAAAAAATCGACAGTCTGCCCCTCTTACAAAGAGACTGTTTTACCAATTCAGCCACCGGTACAGACATGTGTCACGGTGAAACACCCACCGACAGTTTCCCGAACTATTCGGTAGACGGTGACTCTAATCAGATGTCTTTTAATATCTGACTTAATGGTTTTCTCACTCACCAGTCATCTCATTATCATCAGTCTTCTCAATTGAGGACTCCTTCTTCTCCTCCTTCTCTTCTCTCTTCTCCTCTCGCTTCTCAATCTTCTCCACTATATGTTCTAACACTTCCGTGTCCGTGTGTTTCGTTACATCTGTTACTTGTTCGATATTCGTTTGGTGTTTGATTTCTACTGGCTCCTTGAATTCGTTTGTCTGGAAGAATAAATAAATTATTACAAATCGCATATATTTATTATATAAACTGCCGTTCATTGTCGAGTAGGTACCTACCTATAACTACTTATTTTACAACAGCTTCGAAAATTTAAAGAACTTTTTAAAGAAGTTGGCATTATCAATCAAGAATTAATACGTGTACTTAACATCTTGTTATGAAATATAATATTAGTTAATAAATTTGTAGGCAGTAGTTTAGTTTCTTAGTTTGTAAAATAATATCGAGTCTGTTATCGTGTTACGTTTATCGATAGCTACATCCCTATCAGTTTCTCCGACTCTGGTATAACCTTGTACGTGCGTAAGCGTCATATTTTTATAAAATAATGCGTACATAATGTAAAAAAGACGCTCGTTAAGTTTTAACAGGAGCTGTCATCGCCGCCGGGCGCCACTGGAAATACCTTCTGCTTGTAACCAGAGACGCCGGGCAACGGACGTTAGAGCGGACGCGGCCTTGGGCCGCGGAATTAAAAATAAAATCAATAAAAAAAAAAAAAAAGGGCTGTCATCGAGAGCTTAAAGAAATGGAAATAGTATAGTAGATGTTATAATTATGTCATTAAGGTATATAAAAGGTGAAATAGATTTCAAATTGGTCAGGTAATATTTGAGTTACAAAATATAAATTTAAGTACAAATCTTTCCTTTTTATATATAGTCCGAGACGCCCAGGACTTTAATTGGCTCTACCATAGTGGGTGGCCATAGTAAGATTTTGTCGCAAGGCAAAGGATTTCAATTTTTTTTTTATTACAATGTAAGTAGCTGCTACTTTTTATTAAATTCATTCGGCCATTTTGGACATAACCCATTATGTGTGCCCGGTGACGGCAATAGGCTTGCCCCCTATTACATGGGACTAAAAATACTGGCAAATTGTGGGTGTGTGTCTGCCTACCCTTTCAGGGATATAGGAGTGTGTGTGTGTCTTTTCTTTTTATACATATTTTAATCACGCCTAAATTCCTGAGGAGATAAGCCGAGGTGAATTACACATCCAACCAAGCTACCGTTCTGTCTGTTAGGTTATACCCTTGTATAACCTAACAGACAGAACGGTACTCATAGTTAGGTACTCATAGTTCCTTAACTATGAGTACCATAATACCAAGTTACCTTCAGCTCCACGTGTGCGTCACCGTTATGTATCTGCAACGCTTCCAGTTTCTGCGTCACCTCCACTGCGCTGACCTGACTCTTGTCCGACACCGATGACGTCATACTCACGTTCCCGCCATTCCCGACCACACCCACCGGCGTCTGGTCACACACCATGAAAAAAAGTTATGACTTTGTTTCTACTATTTCTCAAATAGGTTATCTATACACGAATATTTTATGACTACCAGAAAAATTTCAGGGGCTCATCTGGAACGTATGTATTTCAATATATATGGAATAATACAAATACCCAACCATACAAAAAAAACAAAGTTGTTAACGTTTTTAAAATCTCAAAATACGTGCGTCACCCATAGACACCACCATTTCATTTTACGCACGATGTTTGATAGTAAATAGGTCCTACCTATCATGTCGAAACATGGACGGCCGACTTTGCACGATATTATTGCGATCACTTTATTATTGCGATGCGAGCGAGACGCCACAGTCTTCAAGTTCAAACACAACTACGATTATTGTATGGTTAAGGTTTTTTTTTTTTTTTTTTTATATTTGGTTCGCCAAATGACGCCGCCCGCCTGGTGGTAAGTCGTGACGACGTCTAGCGATTGTGGGCCACTCTCACAGCACACATTACTATTGAGAGTGGCCCTCAACTTGACGACCTACTGATGTGCCTCTTCACGCTCCGCTTAAAGAACCCAGGATTATATGTGGGAGGAAACACGTGCACAGGCAGGGCGTTCCAGGCCACTATCGTTCGGCAGAGAACCGAACGTTTAAAACGTTCGGTTCTCGCGAACATGCTATCCACTGTGTGGGGGTGGCATCTCTGCCCGGCACGAGTCGTTCGGGATCGGAAGGAAGAGGGTGGGATCAGATTGAAGAGCTCTTCAGAACACTCGCCGTGGTAAATACGGTAGAATGCGGAAAGGAAGCTATTGTTCGGCGCTGAGCTAAAGGCTCAAGGCTTCCCGTTACCTCCGGACAATCTATAATACGTATAGCCCGTCGCTGCATAGCGTCGAGAGCGTCCAGCAAATACTTCGCGGAGCTGTGCCAGAGGTGAGAGCAGTATTCGACGCAGGGTCTAATCTGCGTCTTGTACAGCAGACACCTCTGGTCCGGTGTAAAGAATCGGTAGGTAACCTATACCTAATTACTAAAATTTATTTTACGATTCCATATCCCCCCATATCCGCAATTACTATAGTAAGGTATTAAATGGTTAAGTAAGATGTCAATTTACCTACCTATCTAGCAGATAAAACATGATAGGTAGGTTTCACCTAGGTACTGTTTCATTAAGAAATTTTAAATTTAAATAGGTACCTAATCAACTGGCAGGTACTAAAGAACTTGGAATAGTAAATTGGCTCAATGATTAATTTATGTATTTAATACGTGAAAGACTTACCACTACAAGTACTTTAGTTGTTGCTCGAAATGTCCTCCGTCATTTTGGATGCATAAGCGAGCCCGTTTTAATAAGTTCGATTTCAAACTGAGGAGAATGTCTCTTTGTTGCCGGATTTCATCGAAGGCGTCAATTATCCTTTGTCGGAGGTCCTCACGGGTGTTGGGTTCACTGACATACACTCTACGTTTTACTTCACTCCACATGAAAAAGTCCATTGGCGTCAGATCCGGGGACCGAGGGGGCCACGCGACCGGAGCACCTCGTCCAATCCACCTGCCTTCAAATTGCGTATTGAGGTAGTCTCTTACCGCGATGTGGTAGTGGGGTGGAGCACCATCTTGTTGGAACCAGAGGTCTCGCAAGTTTGCGAGTGGGATATCATCCAACATGGTTGATACCATCGTTCTCAACAGCTCCAAATAGGTTACGCCCGTTAGACGTCCCTCGATGAAGAATGGACCCACGATGTTATCATTTAGGACTCCGGTCCACACGTTCACACTAAATCTATGTTGAAATGAATGTTGTCGCGCCAACTTGGGATTCCTGATTGACCACCAATGTTCGTTATGTTGGTTGAAAACCCCTATTCTTGTAAACAAACATTCATCACTGTAAAGGACGCTGGTATCCGGATGAAGGATCACCCAGTTGCAGAATGCAATATTGGGTGCTCGGTCGATTGTTGTCAGCTCTTGGACCTTTCTGTAGTGCATACCAGCCGAGTTCACAATTTTCCAAGCACAGTGCTGGCTGATGCCAAATCGACGTGGCGCATCGTTCGTACTTCGTCGCGGATCGTCCTCAAAAAACTCGAGCACCTCATCGTACAAGTTCTGCGGATAGGCTGGTCTACCCCGGCCTTGTGCGTGCGTAGGTACGTGAAATGAGCCGTGATCTAACAGACGTTGGTAGACACTTAACATTGTGGAGTAATTTGGCTGTCGGGCATTCGGGTAGAGATCGCGATACATCCGTAAACCAGCACTCACATTTTCACCGGATATAAAATATGTACGTAACATTAATGCGTATTCACGATTGGTAAATTGGTATATTAGTTGGGATTGATCGAAAGGGAAGCGTGCGCGCATCGAGATGTCAAAACCGGAACTGCATTTATGATTGAAATAATTTGGCATGCAAAGGGCGCGTGGCCGTGAACACGTTCCGGTACGTGGGGAGGCGGGGTGACGACGACGCCGAATGAATGAAACAAATATAGTAAATTATTTTACGTAGTGAACAAATATAATGTGTTTTTAAGGAAAAAAATGTCATAACTACTTTATTATTTTTTTTAGCATGAATGGGTTTAGTATCGAATACCTATCACTTCCCTGAAATTTTTCTGGTAGTCATAAAATATTCGTGTATATTTAATACGACAATTTGTCTGTCTGTCTGGATGTCCGTCCGTCGCGTTTTTCAATTTACATACATTTGCATGAAATATTAAACTATTCATTTTTTTTCTATATATTTTATATATATATATATATATTTTTTTTTTTTAGGCGATACAAAGTTCGCTGGGATCACTAGTTTACATAATTCGCAAAACGAATGTCACAGACAGGACTTGCACCTGCGGCTTTTACCTAACAAGGCGAACACAACCAATATCATGGCAATGTTCGGAGAACATTTTTGAAAGCGTGTGACGTCTTATCAGATTTAGAATACTTCGATGACGTCATAATTCAAGCCTTTTTTATTTCCGCTGCCTAAGGCTGCGGCCGCTCGTACATCATTGCCGAGCGCCTCTGTATGTCAGGCCCTATGTATGCTTAGATCTCTAAAACGATTTTAATGTGGTTTTCACCAATAGATTCAGTAGTTCTCGAAGTAGGTTTTAGTATAGAGTTTGTCAAGCGAGCGAAGCCGCGGGTGTCCTCTAGTAATAAATAAATATTTTTTGACATTCCGACAACGTCATCTAGCCCAAATAAAGCTTGTGCTTTGGGATCTAGACGACAGGTGTACATAAATACCTTAGAGACATCTTTATCAACACTGGGATCCTTGGAGTGTGCGGAGAGCGCCGGCGAGGGAGTCAACGTACGACCTGGAGACGCCGACAGGGACTTACCGCGACCCACCTGCAATACATTACAATCTACTCATGAAAACATACAATTTAATGGCATATCGTTCCATTCGTTGTCTATCAGAGACTTCAACAGATAGACACGGCGAATAGCACTGAAAATGTTCTCACGTCGTTGTAGTCAATTGGCAATAATAAATATGCCTTTATAGGGCTGAATTACCTTATCATGTTCTTTGGATGGCTTTGGCTTTCTGTGTAGTGGTGGTTTGCCTTCACCTGGCGCTAACGGTGGTGCTGGAAATAAAAATAATGTTATCATTGACCGGGTGAGCGAAGCGTCCAATTTTTTAATCGAAGATTGGCCGATTTGGCGTTGTTGATATGTGTGTCAGTTCCGGCCGCATTTTTCAGCCGATTTTCATGAAATTTGGCACAAGTGTTCTTTTTGTGTCGCAACTTTTTTCGATTGGTGAGAAAAAGGGGGAGAAATGGGGGGAAAATGCGAAAATAACGCGAGGTCTACTGTTCACAGAACCACTAGTTTATATAGTTTAACCAGTATTTTTTCTATCAATAATTTCCGCTCATTTGAGTTATTATGTTGTCGCTTGTGTCTATGTGTAGTGGCACTACACATAGACACAAGCACTAGCATGAAGCCGTTTTTTCACATAGAAAGAGTCCAGTGACATTTGCCGACAACTGTACTATGTTCGAGGAGCACGCTTTCGACGGCTACGCGAGTGTGTAACAGAGTATGGTAGTAGTACTTTTATATATTATATATTTTTATGTATATATTTAGTAATATTTACTGCTAGCAGAAGGATGTGTCTGTGTTTACAAAAATTAGATTACATATTAATGTAATCTAACATTGCCGACTGCTCAGGTTCTTAGAACACGTGAGTTGCCACGTTACATGTTGATATTTTTTCTGTGTTTGTGTAAGTTAGTTTGAATGTGTGCAAGTATAGTATACCGACCGTTGTTGCTAGGCCGGTGCGCGTGCATGGAGGCGGGCCGGGGCCGGCGCGGCGTGGAGGCGGCGCGGCGCGGCACGTCGCCTCCGCCGCCCGCGCCCACCACCGTGCTGTCGCGCGACACGGTGGGCGTGGTCGCCGCGCTCAGGGACGCGCTGTCCCCGCCACCTGTGCCACCACACACACTCGTCAAACGTTTTATTGTATGGTTGAACGCACTAATATCAGGAAGTAATGGTTCAGATTGAAAAAAAAACTTGATTTCGAATACCGGAATTGGACGATATGGGAACCTAACATTCAATTTCAAAAAAATCTAAATCCGTTCACCCAGTCGCTAGTTTTGAGGTAACAACCATGCAAAAAACATAGTCGAATTGAGAACCGTCTCTTTTGAAGTCAGTTATTTCTTTTTGTGTTGATTAGTCCCGAATCGAGGAAGGGAAACGCGGTAAGATATCACTCTACAACCTTTCCACTTAGGGGTAACCTAAGTAACTTACACACTCACTGGCAAACAAGAACTTTGGAACCCAAGTAACTCACTGTCATACAAGAACTTTGGAACCCAAATAACTCACACACTCACTGACAAACAAGTACTTTGGAACCCAAGTAACTCAGTGTCATACAAGAACTTTGGAACCCAAATAACTCACACACTCACTGACAGACAAGTACTTTGGAACCCAAGTAACTCACTGTCATACAAGAACTTTGGAACCCAAATAACTCATACACTCACTGACAAAAAAGTACTTTGGAACCCAAGTAACTCACTGTCATACAAGAACTTTGGAACCCAAATAGCTCACACACTCACTGACAGACAAGTACTTTGGAACCCAAGTAACTCACTGTCATACAAGAACTTTGGAACCCAAATAACTCACACACTCACTGACAAACAAGTACTTTGGAACCCAAGTAACTCACTGACATACAAGAACTTTGGAACCCAAATAAGTCACACACTCACTGGCAAACAAGTACTTTGGTACCCAAGTAACTCACTGTCATACAATAACTTTGGAACCCAAATAACTCACACACTCACTGGCAAACAAGAACTTTGGAACCAAGTAACTCACTGTCATACAAGAACTTTGGAACCCAAATAACTCACACACTCACTGACAGACAAGTACTTTGGAACCCAAGTAACTCACTGTCATACAAGAACTTTGGAACCCAAATAACTCATACACTCACTGACAAAAAAGTACTTTGGAACCCAAGTAACTCACTGTCATACAAGAACTTTGGAACCCAAATAACTCACACACTCACTGACAGACAAGTACTTTGGAACCCAAGTAACTCACTGTCATACAAGAACTTTGGAACCCAAATAACTCACACACTCACTGACAAACAAGTACTTTGGAACCCAAGTAACTCACTGTCATACAAGAACTTTGGAACCCAAATAACTCACACACTCACTGACAAACAAGTACTTTGGAACCCAAGTAACTCACTGTCATACAAGAACTTTGGAATCCAAATAACTCCCACACTCACTGACAAACAAGTACTTTGGAACCCAAGTAACTCACACGGTCACTAGCAAATAACCGCTAACAGATGGAAGAAACTCTGGTTTATATATGTATACCTCGGCAATGAACTCTCGTCCAAGTGTAGGTATACTACCACCATGGAGTAACTAGATGTGAGTAAAATTTAGAACAACTTGATAACAATTGACACCATAGATGTTTTACACAAATTTAGTGACAACATTGAAATAAATGATTAAACACAAATAAGCACATAGCAGTTGCAAAACATAGAATGTTAGACAGCAAATGTGTTATTCATTATAGAGAAAAAATCAAACCTTTATTGAATATTTCCGTTAGTTTGAACACAGAACCTTTGATCAGACATGAAAATTGCATTAGCAGATATTATGATAAACTCTTATTACAAAAGAAAATTAAATTTGTTATGTATGTTATAATTCAGTACAATGTATATTATAGTATATTAATGTATACTATAGTATATTAATGTATATTATAGTATATTAATGTATATTATAGTATATTAATGTATATTATAGTATATTAAGTATTATGTTATAATTAAGTATCAGACTTAAGGTCCCCCCCACTGACAATACGTCCATCCATCAATCCAAATGGAGTGAACGTATTTCAAAAATGATAGACAGATCTTCCGTTTCAGCGTCATCATCAGTGAGGGCCTCTAGTCTAGCTACGACCGAATCAGTTCAAATCAGGGGGAAAAATGCTCGAGCACTTCAACCTTATTACATTTAGTTTATTTATAACAATGACCATTAACTACAGCATTCAAGGATAATACAGAAAACGAAATATGACAAGAGATAGAGAGAGATTTTTACCTCTAGGTGTATTAACTCCTGTACCGGCTATAGAAGCAGGTCTCGGTTTCCTCGGAGCTGACGCTGGCCTTCGTATAACTCCAGTGGCATTGGACAGAGCACTACCCGGCCGCGAGCCCGGCGTTGTGTCTCCAGAACGGGTTTCTGTATACATCGATCGCTATGTACAGAGACACGGTAGCAGCGGTGGTGTTAAACGAGCAATGGATTTGTGTTATGAGATGATATTGTTTTTTACACGGTGTACAATGTAAGTTAGTTCACGTTGCTGTGTTTATACAAAAGCTGTTTTACCGTTTATGAAAAATTAAATGTTATGTATGGTGATATGTACAGAAGAAATAAATAAATATATTAGGACATTCATTCACCATCGGTCTCAAACTAAGCAAAGCTTGTAACGTGGAAACTAGATATCTGATAAAATATACTAAAATATTTGTAAAAAACACCAAAACGCAATTCACGCCTATATCCCAAAGGGGTAGGCAGAGCTGATTATGACAAATATTTGAATGGAAAAAACTATACATAATGTGAAAGATTTTATTTTATCTTTTATTTTATTTTTACACTTTTGGAGAAGGCCTACAGACTAATAAATACATGATATAATTAGATATATCTTGCTTATAACAAGCCCAACATAAAGACATATGTTTAAATATTGGATAGAATCAGGGGTTACCTGGCGAAAATCCATGACAAAGTAATGGTAAGTAAGATATTAAAAACTTTTTAAAAATATAATAGCATTATTTTTTCGCAGATTTAAAAAGACAACAAAACGTCTCAAAGAGAACAGCCAACAGTCTCAAAGAGAACAGCCAACTGTCTTCTTCTTGGCTGGGCTGTTCTCTTTGAGACAGTCTTGATAATGCCTCGTTTAGAGGCGAAACAATTGTCGACGATTTGTTGTATTTTTAAATCTGCGAAAAAATAATGCTATTATATTTTTAAAAAGTTTTTAACATCTTACTTACCATTACTTACATATGTTTAAGTTTAAATACAAGTCTGTGAGCATGAAGATGTAATTTTTTATATTAATTTAGAAAATGTGGGTAGATCAACATAAAATGAGTGCTTTATGGAGGGGAAAGTGTTGTGTGTGGATGCACTTTTCAATTTCATATCTTATGATAATAACAATGATTTCATTCTTGTCCGTCTGTCTGTGTGTAGACGTTTTAATCAATTCAGAGCAACTAATAAGCATCAATTCATTTAATAGGCCAAACCGTGCGGACAGATCTGAGGTAATAAGCTAGTTACTCAATAAAACACAAGTATAGGTACGCATTAAGAAGTACTTCCACACAAAAAGTTTAGGTAAGCTTAAAGCTATTAGTGACACTTACCATTTTCGAAGAAGTCACCCGTACACCGCATATTAGGAATGACCAAAGATAGAAAAAGATAGTAATAAATACCTTGTTTTAGTTGCAGTAGGGTAGAGGGGAGAAATCAGCAGATATAGAACCGAAACCAAGCTAACCAGAATGTGAAAAAACATAGATGTCAGAAAGAAAGTGATTTATACACAATTAGAGGTGACCCTGCGTAATTAATGAACAAGAATCATATACCCATGTCATAGATAGACTAAAACCTATTCAAAAACTTTTAATATGGTTACCCTACATTTTTCTATAACAAGGAGAAGGCTATATCAGCTAAGTCATAGACTTTTTTTTGGCGGCCCAAGGCAGCGGCCGCACCTACGTCCGTCGCCGAGCACCTCTGGTTAGCACTAAAAGAATTTCCAGTGGCGCCCGGCAAGTCATAGACCTGCTTATTGCCGCATCAAATGTTTTTAATTTTGTAACTGACGTTTTTTGGCAATGTTGCGACCTCAACGTTGCAGCATCTCGAACAACTCGGTTCCTACTTTCTATTCCTGTAAACAGTATAATTCACTACCATATGCTTATCAAACCTTAATTCAAATCGTAAAACTAGATATTATAAATTAATAAAAGCATTAATTACTGGCACCTTAAACCGAGCTTAAAGCTGTATTGTAATTACCACTCATTAAAAGCACGCTTTTATTACTTACAAGCTCAGCAGTTTAGTAGTTGTATTGTAACTCACTAACTCACAGCGTAACTCTTCAAAATATCTTATTAATAAAATTTATTACAAGCAACTCGTAAAAATCGGATATGTGATTTTAATAAAAAAAAATTATAGGTATCCTAATTTCAAAAGAAGATGACGTCTTGTCGCAGCTGCCTTATTAATCTATTAAAATTTTGTAATAAGAATCTACTATTCATAGAATCATTGAAATGTACCAAACAGAATATTTACTATTTCGGCCTCGCGAGAGATTTTTTTATCGCGTGTTAAAAATGTGTCAAAATAGATTAAATGCATTGCCTGTTTATTCAGCGATTTTTCAGCGAACGCAACGTCGAGCGTAAAATTGCTCAATGCCCAGCTGGCGTTAAAAACGTAACGATTTTAAAAACGCCTGTATGAACGGGGCGTTACCTGACACTAAAATCTTCCGACACTCAAAAAACCCTATTCGAAACCAAAAAAAGCTAGAGAAAGCCTAACAAAGAACCCAAAAAGCGAAGCGGTGTCGTCCAACCCAAGCTCTGGCATCTGTCAAACGTGTCATCTTACGGGCCCTGTTGAGGTGATGCATGGAGGGGGAGGCCGAGTGCAGCGGGCGCTGCGGCGGGAGGCGGTCGAGCCGAGTCATGGAGTAAGCTCTACCTGGCGCGCGCGGGGCGGGGACCGTGGGCACCAGGTCCGTGCGGCGCCGGGCGACCGACGACCACATCACCGGCGGGGGGTTGCGGTCGGGTTCGTCTGCAATTGCAACCTCAAGGGGTTATTTCTAGAACTTACGTTTTTAACATTGAGATAAATACATTCTGAACGAATATCGTGTTCCAAAGTTTGGAACTTGACGTTTCAGCGAGCACTTGACAACTTGACATAGATACTTAGGTGCGGACGGAACTTGTATATTACAAAAAATCTTGTTAAAGCTTATTCTTTTTCCATACTACTTGGTAATGATAAACATGCGCTTTTAGTCAAATTGGTTAACGAGAAGACGAGATTTTTGCGAGCGCGGATGCGGTTGACTTGGGCCTTAGAGAAGAGACATTGCCAGAGCCCCTTAGCACTTTTAAAATTGTTTTAACGACGTTTATTATATTTATAGTCCGAGACGCCTAGGACTCTGGCTGTGCCATAGCGGCTGGCACGTAAGATTTTGTTGCCTTTCATCGGCAACGGGTTTCAATTTTTTTTTCAAAATTACAATATAGCTGCTACTTTTTATTAAATTAATTCGGCCATTTTGGACATAACCCATTATAAATGTGCCCGGTGAAGGCAATAGGCGTGCCCCCTATTACGTGGGATTAATAGGCGTTATGTGTGTGTGAGTACTATATTTAATTACATTTTTGACTTTTTTCGTCTAATTTCGTCTAATGAAAAGCAAAAAAACTACATAATATGTACTTTGTTTGCACGAATCGATAGGTTAACCACAACATTATTTATCTTATACAACAACTAGATAAGACAGTCGACCGTCTCAGCGAACGGCTTACAGTAGGTATTAACATAATCTCTAAATCCCACGCAAGGTCGTCACATAAACTCGATTCTCATACAATGGTGCATTACGACGCACTTGAAAAGATGAAAATTACTTTACTTAATTGTCGCACACACGCCTATAAACTGAAAAAACTGTGTTTATGGTTTTTTTTTTCTTTAAACCCACGATTTCACTCATAACTTCGATGTATAAACGGTACTTGGATTAATCCTAAACTCACAAAATCTACCGCTCTATGAATAATATCGGTCGACTTAGGTCGAATCCGGCCTAAATCATACAAAATCAATGCGATTCACAGTCCGAAATAACGATTTCTTTCTCTGTGACTTTTTGTTTCTAATAAATAACTGCCTCGGTGGCGCAGTGGCAGTTTCGATCCCGGGACGAATCAAATATTTGTGTGATCCACAAATATTTTTGGAGTTTGGGTGTCTTCTATGTATTGTGTGTATCTAGAAATATATAAAATAATAGCATGTTTATCAGTCGTCTAGATCCCATAGCACAAGCTTAGATTAGTTTCATTTGGGCTAGATGACGTTGTGTGAATGTCAAAAATAAGTATTTATTTATTTATTTATAAAGGCAAATATTTTAACTGGGCTTGTTAACAATTTTTTAACCTATTCATCTAGAGATTAAATTAATAAGGCTCAACAAAGATTAACAGATAACTGCCGAGTTAGTTAACGTATCCGCATGATATCGTTTATAACCTTTTATCACATTCCTTATACTAATTAACATAATAAATAAACTATAATCTAAATGGTCAAAGGAAAACTTATGAATTATAATAACTTACAGAAACTAGTAAACATCAGGACTCCTTGGAATGCAGCATGAATGGAAAATAACGATTATTAAAAAAATACATAGTCTCATATTTTTTTTCGAACACCACCAGCATCACCCTTAACCATAGTGCTCGGAAAAGAGTTTGTCGACGACCTAGTATTGCAGAAAATTAAAAAAAAAATGTGTTTGTTCGGTCACGTGATCGAAATTTTCTGCTCATCGACTGAAGTCAACTACTTAACGATTTTTATGACCTTTTGAATACGTAGGTTTTGACACAAGTTTTAGTATGTCTAAATATGTAATACAAGTTGCCAGGCAGGTTGGAAGAATTCCGAGGTTTTCGTTAATTTGGCCTAACAGTCGTTTATATGTTGGAATGCTAACAATTTTATAAAGCTGATGCCCATGAAAAAATAAAATTTTTGTGTCTTAGTTATCTTGTTACATGTTTCCTTTAATAGGAACCTTCTCTAAATCCAAAACAAACAACAAAATAGGGATCAGCGAAATTGGTTCAAGCGTTCACGTGTGATGCCGTGACCAAGGTACATAGGAATTTATATACATATAAAATATAGTTAACATACCTTTGTTATCAGTGTCTGACGTGTCTAAATGCAATGCCGAGGCGCGTCTAGTGAGCGGCGCAGACGCGAACATCACATTTGTGGTTGATGCCGCCCTGAAAAATGTACACGCGATATTTTTACATTTTGTCAACAATAGGTACCTAGGTACGTTTTATATTGAGGGTTATTTCGTGCTAAATTAGGTACCAATCAAAATACAATCTATAAAAATCCCACATAAATTCCAATATCATTGGACCAAACAATTTAAAGTTTAGCTGCTGAATAATAAGTTAGATGATGGCATGCACATACTATTTCAAATATTAAAATTTACTAAATTTTATCGGGTTCACGACGAGTAATTTTATTTTTGCGATCTTGCAAGTTGTAAGCAATGGACTCCGAGCAGCCCAGGAGATTATGAGTTGATTTGTTGGCATTATGAGTGGTTTGACTTTTCCCGTAGATACTTATGTCTAGTTTCGGTATATCCTAACGTTAGCTTAGTTAGTAAACTACGGTAGATATTCAAATATTAATAATTTAAATTAGTTTCAATCATTGATACTGGTATAGCATAACAATGTTGAGAATCTTATAGATATTTGTAATATGAAACCCGTAAGATACCTATCTGATGCTACCTATTTTCAAATTATGGAACTATCAAAGAGTAAGAACTATATTATTGCAACATTATCAAGCTACGAGGATAGGACAACAGTCAATTGTTTTTAGATACATTATTTGAAGTGGGCAAGTTCCTAATCTATTCCTACCGATGATCACATTTCCCAATCATCATCCCACAGCATAATCCCGCCACGTCCACACTTCCGTCCCAGAGTCCGCTGAACCCAACATAGTAGCGATGGTGACGTACTGACGAACCCATTGTCTTGGAACAATAGCCTTACAGATAATTTGTCAATGGGGAAACTGTATTGTGCTAATTTGGTTATGCAATGTATTGGCCTGTATTAATATGGAAGGAAGCTTCGAGAATTAAGGTACGATACGGTTTGATGAGTTTGTGGGTCGGTCTTGGTAATTAGTGGACGATATAATAAATATCTTTTACCTATATATTATATATGCATATAATCACGCCTATTCTCCGATTCAAAGGCATATTATACACCCACTTTTCGCAAGTAACCACGTAATAGGCTGCGAACCAATTACCGCTTTACGGGAACTTTTATATTTGCCAAAGACTCGTCCTTTGATCGACATTTAATGTAACCATTTCATCCTATGCACCCCACCACGGTGAATTTCGAAGGGAATTATTAAAAACCATAAAATAATATGAACGCTAAATAGATTCTAGTTTAGTATAGTGCCTACTGCTTAGCTAGACTTAGGAGAAGGCAAAAGGTATATGTAGTTTAGATGCACAGACAGGTCCTGGGAAAGATGCATTATGATAATGTATGCATAGACATCGAGCAAGTATGTATCTATAGGCATGGTGAGGATCAGCAAAAGCATGTAGATACTATGATCAAATGGTAGACGTCTCGAAAATAGGCAAATAACAGTACCACAATTGGCACACATAAAAACATGTAAGAAGAAGCGAAATAAGTATGAAAATGTCGTAGCAAGTGGAAAACCATGGCCTACATAGACAAGCATAATTTGCTTCTGTTAAGCTCCAAGTGCATTTCATGTACAGTAAAGTCCACTGTGTATGCAAGAATGCATTCTTAAACTATAATTTCTGAACACCGTTAAAAAAAAGTACCGTAGAAATTAAACTACAACTACCGTAGTCAAATTTAACACACAATGTCTCAAACCACTGACCCATTTCGTATCATTGACATACTATCGAGTACCAGGTCGTACCGAACCGGAAAATACAAGTAAGTGCCTATAACTTCATCATAAATATGCAAGACAGAAATAGATCAGACAATTTACGATATCCTCTATAAGGTAAAGCATATTTAGTATCTATATAGATATTTGCAGGTATTAGACCAGTAACGTTCGCTGCGAGCTTGGTCTAGATCCGACGTTATTACGGTTCGTCCACTTCTCTATATTTGTTCATCAAAACCGGCCACACCGTTGTTAGGTAAGTACATGATAACGGCAATATTACATGAGACCAAGAAAAGCTACTGTCGAAATGTGGGTGTATAGTACATCTCAATCAATGAATCAAAATATTTTTATTCAAAATAGGAGCGGTTAATACACACATTTTGAAGGTCAAATAATCCGCCCGTTCTATTACCGAGATTAAGAAAGACAAGAAACTCGGCGGGGTCGACATTTTATTTTG
Organism: Nudaria mundana; assembly: GCA_963556515.1. Taxonomy (NCBI): domain Eukaryota; kingdom Metazoa; phylum Arthropoda; class Insecta; order Lepidoptera; family Erebidae; genus Nudaria; species Nudaria mundana. Next base: position 16,125,255 of record OY748306.1, on the reverse strand, counting down.
TATTCTCTCTGCCTACGTTCACGGGGAAATGGGTTGGATTATAATGTATGTGCCCATGTAAGACAATAGTGTCCGTAAACTACGCAGCGTGGTGACTACCCGAGAAGACCTGACTAGGTCTTCGGGTATAGATAGAATATGAAGTCAGACATTCATATCGGCGAATTACCTAACAAATGTGATTAACTATACGTTTAGCATACAATTAATAAAAAAAAATATATAAAATATAAATAGATAATAATTTTCATTTTGTCTCTCTCGTACCGATGGCCAATAATGAAATAGCGCCTATTGCCGTTCTGTATAATGTCAATACGGGAATTAGTATAAACAGCTGTGTAGTCTGAACTTAACGCGTCATAGGCGTATGACCTAAATACCAAGTCTAGATGGCAAAGTTGAACAAAATAAGTGTATTTAATTGTACTAAATCACGATTTGCATGTGGCGGCATTGTGTGGTGGTATCTTAATTAGTTCATTAAGTGGAAATGTTTTGAAGGATAACGAATTAACCTGATAAGTTTTGTTTAATTTTCGGAAGCAGAATAAACTTAGATAAATGCGATTGTTGTATGATTAAGGTGTCACACACTGTGACCCTATTATAATCTTTAGGGTGAGGTCAGATATTTTTTTTAAGCCTTAAAATTTTATACTTATGCTTTAAAAGTCGACTGAGACGTTCCTTTGGAAGTCTTCCAAGTGATCGGGTTTTCCGTTAGATTACACGGATTAGTAAGTGTACTAGTACTCTAGTACTGTGTGAGGAGAATCAGAAATATGTACCTACCACTCAAGAGTCAGAGTCATCAAATAAGTTCCGTTTTACAAAACGGTAAGAGTAATGAAAATATTTCGACGAACATTGTTCATAATCTTATCTGGATTTACCTATTACGAATTTATCTTTTAGATAATACTATTTGGTTGGTCTCATACATACATACATACATACAGTGAAACCTGAATCAGCTGATCTTAGTCCTTAATAAAAAGAACTACCACAATCGGGCTTGATTTTAAAGGACAATTAACATTCAGATTATTAATTAAACGTTGTATCATTGGAGACGTGATGAGTCTATATTATTATACCTTAGTTATCAATAAAAAAGACTGGTTTTGAATTATAGTCGTTGTAGTAGCTGAATTCGTTCGTTCTTTTAACTTTTGACTCACTAAATCTATATTAATATTATAAAGCAGAAGAGTTTGTTGGTTTAAACGCGCTAATCTCAAGAAGTACTGGTTCGATTTGAAAAATATTTGTGTTAGTACCTAGTGCAGTTATCGAAGAAGGCTATAGATAGGCTATATAACATCTCGTTACGATTAATGGGAGCGGAACAGCAGTGGAATATGTTTCCAAAACGGGGAAAAATTATTTTGAGAACTTCCGTTGCGTGCCTTTTTTCTTTTTTAAATTATCTTTTATAGAATCTTATTTTCAATTGCGACCAGCTAGCGTTATGAAGAATTGTAACATATTGATTTAGTAAAATGAAAACAGTAAAATAGAGAGCTTTTAAGTAAGGTTAATCTTAGTATTCTTAGTATACACACACATATCTGGTGATGTGTGTTTAAATACTCCCAGACAGGCGTTTATAAGTAATAATGCAACACGACCCGCCCCAAAGGTTGGGCACGTCTGGGTCTTACACCCCAGGGTTAATGACTGCATGTCCTTAGGACAACTTTTGTAAATTAAATAATGTTTAAGCGAGACATGTTAAAACCTATCAAGTTGTAGTTGCAGAATTTAGTCTTTATAAAGAAATTACTAGTAAACGTGTCTGAAAAAGTGATTAAAAACGGGACCAAGTGAGAGTCGGGACTCGCGCACTAAGGGATCCGTACCAAAATAGCAAAAAAAAATACGTATTTTGTATGGGAGCCCCCTCTAATAGTTATTATATTATAGGCAACAGAAATACATCATCTGTGAAAATCTCAACTTTCGAACTATCACGGTTCATGAGATACAGCGTGGAGACAGACGGACGGACGGACAGCGAAGTCTCAGTGATAGGGTTCTTGTTTTAACCTTTGGGTACGGGGAACTCTAAAAAGTAAGTTTCTTAGAAACTAATTCATTTAAGACGGAACGTTACTTTGAAACGTGGAACTCACGCAATTTCAAAGGATTATATGGATTTCTTGGTATAATAAACTGATCGATCGTTATTATTAAGGACACCTTACATGTATGCATTTAGGTCATGTTGTTGCGTTAGACGGGTTATTTTGCTACTAGAGTTTATGTTGTTGATGAGGTGATAGAACTATAAAGAATCAATATATTTAATACGACAATTTGTCTGTCTGTCAATCCGTCGCGTTTTTCAATTATAAAGAATAATACATACATTGCATGAAATATTAAAATATTCTTTTTTATTTGAGGCGATACAAAGTTCGCCGTGATAACTAGTACAATTAAATAGCGATTGCTTGACAAGAAAGTAAATTTTGAGCATTTGTAAAATATTGTACACTTATAGTATCCATTGAACTTTCTTATTTTAGCTTGCTTGTGTGACTCGAAACTATTCTTTTACAACCGACTTCCAAAAAAATAGGAGGTTCTCAATTCGACCGTATGTTTAGACAGGTGAACCGATTTTGAATTTTTTCTTTAATTGTACTACTTCTCAAGTGATCTCATTTCGACATTTATTTGGTCTCATTTCGGTTATTAAAGGTTGGTTGTTGTGTAAATTTGTGACGTACTTTTAGCTTTTTTAATTCTTCTAAGTATGTGACTTTATTTGACTTCAAGTCTTACTATACTATTTACATTTCTTTAAGCTCTCGATGACAATTCTAATTAGTGTTGTGACCAAATAAGTAATGAATAAAGCGCGAAAAAATAATGCGTACATAGCGTAAAAAAGACGCTCGTTCCAGTTTTCACTGGAGCTGTCATCGAGAGCTTAAATAAATGGAAATAGTATAGTAGATGTAATTCAATATCAAAGTACTTTAACCTTTTTCATAAAAGTCATACAACGTGACACAAGACCGTACTCAACACATTATTTATTTCATTTAAACCTGTAATAAAATTAACATAATAATGTATTTCGCCGAGAACCGGTAATTTCAATTTGAATGCGAATATTGAACATTGGAACAGATGTTATTTATGTAGTTACCTCATAATAACTACAATATTTATTTATCATTTTTAATAATTGAGAATATTATAAGTTACCTCTTTGTAAGTAATCGATTATGTAACTCAGATACATAAATACATATAGTCATAGTTCTTTCCCTTTCGGGTAGACAGAGACTATGGGTCTCAAGTTTTTGTTCATGTCACTTTTGCGGCAGGATACGCCGCTCTCTATTAAGCCTTTTTACCAAAAGCGTTTTCTCTTGAAAATAAGCCTTTGTAATTTTGGTACATCTAGAAACTATAGAATAGGTACTGTAATAGCTCTAACTCTATACTATTTACTACTACACGTAAGTGCATTCTATATATACCTGTGCTATGTAATAGTCCCAAAATACAACTTGCATCACACCTTAGTGTCGTATGTTATTTTGGTACAAGTTTTGACTAAAATATTATTAAGATGCTTTTTAAAAGTAAACCAAATCTTAAGTTTCAAGGGCTTTTAGCACGTAAATGTTAATAGATTGTATTTACTAAGGTTCACCATGTATAGTCTTGACTAAACGCCTTTGACCTCTTGAGGTCAAAGTCGTTTAAGAATTCTAATTTTGTCTCATATTTTTTTAACGCATTTAATCTAAGAAGATAGTGTGAAAAATATAATATGGCCCCTGCTGCTGTGTACGTCATGTAAAAAACAAATTTGAATGTCAGGTTAAAATTAATGTAGTCTCATTGTATTTGCCACAGTAAATGAATCAATTACTCATTGGTTAAATCGCAACCATATGGTAGGTCTGTATGATGAATTACAAGGAAACAGACATGATTGAATCCTAATAATAAAACTATAGATTCTAAAACGGTGCTTTTGTCTTTGAATACACACCTACAATGATGTTAAACTCATGAAGAATTTAGAAAACCATAAACAAAATAGTAATTTAAATTTTTTGTACAAAGAAGGAGGGTCTTAGGTGCCTAAGTGTATTATGAAATTTAAAAAAAAACAAGAGGAACAGGATCAATTATTAGAACCTCGCTAAGTTATGTTAAGGTGAGTAAGCAGATTACATTGCACTCATTACGAGTTATATCACTTATTAGCTGATCGCCGCGGCTCCGCCCGCATGATATATCGTTCCCGGTTCCCGTGGGAACACATCACCGGGATAAAAAGTAGCCTATGTTACTCAGGGATAATGTAGCTACATATCACTGAAAAAAATTAAAAAATCGGAATAGTAGTTATGGAGCCTATTTGTTTCAAACAAACAAACAATCAAATCTTTCCTCTTTATAATAATAGTACTTATAGACAAAATATGGCGTATTTTAGCATCCAAAAAAAATGGAATAGTTCTTTGACATTGAACCAAGATGCAGACTTATTTGGAGAGACGTTTGGGATATAATGTACATTTCCCTCTTTTTATTACCTAAATCATCATCCACCGAGCCTTTTCCCAATTCAGTTGGAGTCGGCTTCCCTACGAATCGGCTGAACTTTGATATTATCCGTGAAGCTTGCCATCTGTCCTCCACAACCCATAGGTACCCTCCAAAAAATTTCTAATTTAATCCCCGGTTAATCGAGTGTTTTTCCGGTAATCCCTAAACAATGAAAGTAAGTCAGACACCGCGTCTGTCTGTGAATCTAATCTGAATAAACGCGAAACTATTATTGATCTCTACACAGAACAGTTTACGAGTACATGTTTTCACCAATTCACGAGAAAGGTTTACATGTATAATTCATTAGTTTTCTGTGTACATTGCCGTGTAAAATCCAAGTAAATGAAGGGCCGTTCACTAGTAAGTTATAGGTACAGACTTGTATAGACATATAATAAGGTATAATTGAATTTTCACTTCACTGCGCTAGAACTAATATACTCTTAGGTATGTATACCTAGCTTTCTAATAGATGGCTATATACACATAGGTATATAAACTACTACATATAGTTAAAGGTAATATAAGATCGCATTGGTATTCAAAACAGGTTTAGTTATCTCGTCGACCTTCAACATTCGTAATCAATGAATTATTTACTTATTTCTATTCTTAGCTTCGTCGTAATGTTGCTTTAACCAATTTTTTATGAAAAATTTATCTTTATAAGTAGATTAAACTTTTTTTTTTACTTTGAATCTAGATTTTTTCAGCATGCATAGGTAAATTTATTATTGAAATACAGGACGCTTTAATATTTTTGTCCTTTAAGCTCCTGACTGGATTGGGATATACGAGTAAATGGGCTACCATCTTTTATTTATGGGACCAGTCGTTTTTAAACCAAAAAAAAAGTGTGTGTGTCAGCTCCGACGCACGACTGGAGTTTACTCCTTAAGTACGAGTATCTAACCATAACAAATTAGAAAGTTGCGCACTAGAGGTGCGCACCAAAAACGTGACACGATTTTCGTTACTTGTTAGTAGGTTTTACCCCTCGGATTTTTCTCATACCGGGCGCCTTATATATGAAAATCGATTCTTAAGGAGTAAACTCCAATATTTTAATGTTATAATATTTAATGATTTCATCCATGCTATTTTCGAAATTTAAATAATTGTTGGATTTTTTTTAAATTATTTATTGTATAAATGTTAATAAATATATACTAAGTATAAAACAACACAAGTCATGCTGTACATGCAACTAAATAACTTCAAAATCTAATCCATTAATTCTAGTTTCTACATATAGCACGTAAGCCATTTAAAAATTAAGTAGTTATTAGGTATCTAAAAACACATTCTAAGGAATTAGTACTTGAGTAAAAATTATTAAAACAAACATAAAAAATAAAAAATCTGCTTACAGTGATTCAAAAAAGTTCATCTGATCTATGGGGTTGGTACTGGGGGAGGGGAAAAATAAAAAAACAAAATTAGTGAACCAAAAAAATAAGAAAAAAACTTGTGTTATTCACTGTGACAGGTTCAGTCATAATTCATCTGTGCGATACCCGACACCTGTGTCTCCAAAGCGTAGCAAACATACCTAACTAATACGGTATGAAAAAAAAATCATAAAAAAGGGAGTAAAAAAAAGAAAAAAAAAATTGTTGGAGTTGACATAACATTCCTATGCACTCGATGTTATATATACAAAAATACGTTAGCGATCATTGTTGATTGCAGACAATAGTTGAACAATGGCTATTAACTCAATAATATTTTCTAATAATAATTATCGTTTTTTGGACTTTCGCGTTCTAAATACATTTTAATAGTTAAGTTTTCGGGGCTGATATGCGTAAATTACCTTATAGCCTGACGTTTCGACCAAATTACATCGGGCCGTGGTCACCGGCTGACTCTGAAACGTCAGGCCATATATAAAGTAATTTACGCGTTTTATCTTGTTAAAAATGCAACGAGAATTTTATTTTTATTAAGACATAATTTCAAGATTAACTAGTAAGAATGAATCAACGTCGACAAAGAGGACGAATATGGTATAGTAAGAGGTACTATGAGCGAAAATGATTTTAAAAGTACATTCAAGACAATATATGTGAGGAATTGTTTTCTTGTTACATTTCATTATAATGATTACAACAACTCTGTGGTTGATTCTGTTTAATCATTCTCACCAAGATACAATATCAATTAGATGCATGCATTCATCAGAGGCGTTAATTGCTCAATTTCCAAGAATAAGGACGGTTTTTTCTTGCCATAAACAAAAGTCAACCAACAATGACCGTTGACGTATGTATTTTGAACTCGTAACGTGTTGCTGTAACATATTCTGTAGCTTTGTGTCAACTTGCATCAGAACAGAACTATTATAATTGCTATCGGAATTCACCTATATGTAACAGGTAAACTGTGAATGTGAGTCTCACCTGCGCGCAGCCCAGAAGAAGCCAGCCGAGTCAACAGGTTCTAAAAGCCTCGGTGTAGAGGAACCGAATGCAAAGGCTGGCCTCGGCGCGGATCTTGCCGCGCGCTGTCGCTCTAATCGTTCGGTGCGATCGCGCTCGCGTTGCAGCAACGCCTCGCGACGCGATATTGATGCTTCCCATATCGCGCGTTTGCGTTCTTCTACCTAGAATAAACGTGGATTGTTAGATTGATAATATTTATTTCGATTTGTTTTGTAGATTGAGATGGAGATTGTTTTGTTTGATAAGTTTCCATACATAAAAACCTCTATGCTTTAAAATTCCATTGGCATTTAAAAAAATGCAATTGCTAGACTGCGTCATCGGTATTCGTTATCATGAACAAATGAAGAATTTGAACTGCTTCAGAAAGTATGCATAGGGGTCCAATCAAAAGCCATCCATGATGATATGGTCAGAACATTAGGGGATTGCGCTCTATCATATTCATCCGTCAAAAAATGGATAGCAGAATTCAAGCGTGGTAGAGAGAGTGTGAAAGACGAACCCCGCTCTGGAAGGCCTTCGACGTCCACTACTGACGAAAATGTTAAAAAATACTCGACTTAATTATGGGAGACCGCAGATTGAAAATTAAGAGAGATAGCCGAGATTATAGGCATCTCTTATGAACGTACTCAAAACATAATAGTCAACGTGTTGGGTTTCCACAAGGTGTCTGCGAGGTGGGTTCCGCGACTGCTTTCAGTTGAGCAAAAAAGGAAACGATGGACTATTGCACGCGACTGTTTGGAGTTATTTGAAGCTGGTGAATGTGATTTTTTGAATCGTTTTGTTACTATGGACGAAACATGGGTTCATTACTGTACACTTGAAACAAAACAACAATCAAAACAGTGGAAAAGACCTGGTTCACCACCCCCCAAAAAGGCCAAGTCGATTTTGTCGGCATGTAAGGTGATGGCTTCAGTATTCTGGGACTCGAAGGGTGTGATTATGGTTGATTATCTTGTAAGGGGTCAGACTATAAACTCTGATTATTACTGCACCTTACTACGTCGTTTACGAGAGGAAATAAAAGAAAAACGTCCAGGAATGATCAGAAGAAAAGTCCTGTTTCATCAAGATACCGCTCGTGTTCACACGTCTGTCCAATCAATGGCTGAAATTCACGACTGTGGCTTTGAACTGTTACCGCATCCACCTTATTCACCTGATCTGGCACCGTCAGACTTTTTTCTGTTCCGTAACCTAAAAAAACACTTCGGAGGTCAAAGATTTTTGACAAATGACGAGGTCAAAGCAGCAGTAGACGCATATTTTGACTCTAAGGAAGAATCATTTTTTTTCAACGGGTTAAATGCTTGGAAGGGAAGATGGCAAAAGTGTCTTTCTTGGTTAGGCCGATTACTTTTCAATCCACCCTCGTACCTACTCATTCGTAGAAATACGAGGGTGGATTGAAAAGTAGTCGGCCTAACACTGGTCCATTTAGTTCTAAAAATCAAATCTACCCACATTATTTAGTTCAGTTCAGACCTGTTAATTGTGTGAAGTTTGAAACGTGTGCGATAATTAGTTTTAATTTTATAAATTTATTAACTAAGCAATTTGCCATCATTTCCGCAAATCGAGCAGCGTGCCGTCATTAAGAACCTCCATAAGAAGGGGCTGTCATCAAAAGCCATCCATGATGATATGGTCAGTACATTAGGGGATTGCGCTCTTTCATATTCATCCGTCAAAAAATGGATAGCAGAATTCAAGCGTGGTAGAGAGAGTGTGAAAGACGAACCCCGCTCTGGAAGGCCTTCGACGTCCACTACTGACGAAAATGTTAAAAAAATACTCGACTTAATTAGGGGAGACCGCAGATTGAAAATTAGAGAGATAGCCGAGATTATAGGCATCTCTTATGAACGTACTCAAAACATAATAGTCAACGTGTTGAGTTTCCACAAGGTGTCTGCGAGGTGGGACTGTTTTCAGTTGAGCAAAAAAGGATGCGATTGACTGCACGCGACTGTTTGGAGTTATTTGAAGCTGATGAATGTGATCTTTGAATCGTTTTGTTACTATGGACGAAACATGGGTTCATTACTGTACACCGGAAACAAAACAACAACCAAAACAGTGGAAAAGACCTGGTTAATCACCCCCCAAAAATGCTAAGTCGATTTTGTCGGCAAGTAAGGTGATGGCTTCAGTATTCTGGGACTTGAAGGGTGTCATTATGGTTGATTATCTTAAAAGGGGTCAGACTATAAACTCTGATTATTACTGCACCTTACTGCGTCGTTTACGAGAGGAAATAAAAGAAAAACGTCCAGGAATGATCAGAAGAAAAGTCCTGTTTCATCAAGATAACGCTCGTGTTCACACGTCTGTCCAATCAATGGCAGAAATTCACAACTGTGGCTTTAAACTGTTACCGCATCCACCTTATTCACCTGATCTGGCACCGTCAGACTTTTATCTGTTCCCTAACCTAAAAAAGGGTTAAATGCTTGGAAGGGAAGATGGCAAAAGTGCATTGAACTTGATGGTGATTACTTTGAAAAATAAAAATATATTTCATTTATTATGTATTTATTTTCTTGGTTAGGCCGATTACTTTTCAATCCACCCTCGTACATTTAGCTTCAAATATCGACACAATTATAATTTCACCACTTGGACGTGGTTTGGCCATATATATTTATAGCCACAATAATGCCTCTCACTGTTAGAGGCAATATTGTTACAAGATTTTGGCTTTGGGCGAAACGAGAACAAAAATTTTGCAATTTGTGTATCTTTGACACTTTGCGGATGTGGTTAATGTGTTTATTGACCTATTGCATTTTTAGTCATTAAACATCAAACTGGTTTTACAAATTTAGATGTGTCACGCACGCCTGCATTGTGTATATGACTGTTCCTATAGCATTATTTTTTTGGAGGAAAGGAGGAGGAGGAAGGTAAGGAGACAAGAACGAAATAAACAACTACAGGCCGATCAGTCTAATGTCGAACATCTACAAGGTCTTTGCGAAGGTAATCCTTAAACGCATAACAAAAACACTTGATGAGAACCAACCCAAGGAACAAGCTGGGTTCAGAAGTGATTTTTCCACCATAGACCACATATTTGTTGTGAAACAAGTCTTCGAAAAGAGCAAAGAATATAAAATTCCCTTTTACTGCTGTTTTGTCGACTATAACAAGGCTTTTGACTCATACATCATACGCATATGGATATCTCTCGAGAATTAGGGAGTCGATAATAAATATATAAGAATAATACGAAACATATACAGAACAAGTACAGCTAGAGTCAAATTAGAAAGAGAAGGAGAGGATATTAAAATAGAAAGAGGAGTACGACAGGGAGAACCTTTATCACCAAAACTATTCTCAGCCGTTCTTGAAGACATCTTCCGACATCTTGACTGGGACAGCTTTGGTCTTAATATAAATGGAGAGAAATTAACTCACTTGAGGTTTGCCGACGACCTAATTATATTCGCATCAACAAAAGAAGAACTCCAACAAATGCTTAACCAGCTGGACTACGAAAGCCGAAAAGCAGGACTTACTATGAACACCGAGAAAACCAAAATGATGACAAACGACACACAAGTACTAATAAACATAAACAACAATAATATCGAATACGTAAATGAGTACACTTATCTAGGTCAAATAATATCGCCAACAGACTTAATGTCAAAAGAACTAGAAGTAAGGACAGCTAATGCGTGGAAAAGATATTGGTCGTTTAGGGGGATTATGAAAAACAAAGAAATGAACATGTACTTTAAGAGAAAACTGTACAATACTTGTATTCTCCCAGTTCTAACATACGGGTGCCAGACCTGGGCCCTAACTAAAGCTCGTGCCAAAAAGTTAGAAGTCTGTCAATCTGCCATGGAAAGATGTATGCTCGGCAAAAGGAAATTAGACAAAATTAGAAACGAAACACTAAGAAGATGAACAAAAATAGAAAATGTTACACTCAAAGTAAATACACTAAAATGGAGATGGACAGGACATACAATAAGAGGAAAAGAGAAGTGGAGCAAAATTTTGATGAATTGGTTCCCGAAATACAACAAAAGAAAGAGGGTGAGACAGTTTAAAAGCTGGGAGGATGAGATAAAGTATACTGCAGGGAAAACATGGACAATGACAGCGAGAGATAGGGAAGATTGGAAGAGGTTGGAGGAGGCCTTTGCCAAAAAAGGGCAAACAGATAGTGTCGATGTCGTAGTGTGAAATATAAAAATTCTTAAAAATGTATCTGTAATAAAAGGCTTAAAATAAATAAATAAATAAATAAATAGCATTATTTTTTTAGTAAGACCAGAGTCAAGCTAGTTCATGCAGATTATTTAACATGGCTTCAAGTTTTATCCGTACAAGTAGGAGTGATTTTTGCCAAGGTCATAACTTTGCTTATTGTATAGCTATAGTCCATAGATTACGGTAAAGTATGCAATGACTAGTTAACTTTGTATTTAGTTGGTACAAGAACGTACTTATTAATGTTTTTTACTAAATTCCGTTGCTAAAAGAAACGGAAAAGTTTTCGTGGTGTTTTCTACTCCATCGATGAATAAATGTATTTTTAATGTTTGTTTTCTTTATGTCATATGACTAGTTATGACAAATGTAAAGGAAAAAGTAGGTAACTATTTATCTTAGTTAAATAAACTTGAGTGTACTCGCTTCACTGATAGCTAAACATCCGTGATCTGACCTTACATTCTAAACATGTAAAAAAACGATTTACACCTAAATCTTTATGGAATATTGCTACCGTACCGACAGACGAAATACACCAAATGGAAAATTTCACGAGCTAAATCGAATCTTGCAATAGCTTGTTCAGCAAAAAAAGAAACGAATGAATGCCGCCTGCAGCGATCTCATTGCTATTAAATAAGAAGTGTGTAAAGGCAAAATTTATGCAAAAAAATGTAATCAACACTATGCCACATCCTTATCAAAATTTAATATCCTCAGCTGTTTTATCATCAATTTTCATATTTACGACTAAATAGTCAAGTGACGCAAGGTTTCTAGTATAATTTGTTACCCGAAAATGCTGGGTTTGACAATTAAGATAGATTATAAGTAATTATCAAAGGATCAGTTTGTATTTTCTATATGAAACGTGTCCAGTGCTTGAAGACCGAGACAAGTAAGAGTACTCGTGTGTGGAGACCGCATTCACGATGGCCTTCACGTCCGTGACATTGGGGACAAATTACAGGAACGTCACCTTCGCTGAAACGGCCTCATTCTCCGGTGACCGAGAAAGTTTCTTGAGTAGCAAAGCAACAGTGCTTTTTTTTTTAATTCCGCGGATTACTTTAAAACAGCCGTTTTGTCTCAGCTTGTTGACTCTCCTTTAAACTGCTATAATATATGCCATAAATCAATGCCTCTTGTTGAGGAATACATGAATGGGATTCCAGAAAGTAATGCATCAAAATTATATATCTTCAAAGTATTAAACACTTGAACATTGGTATGTCTAGCGAGTGAAGTTACGTCATTTATAACAGTAAAACGACAGTGAATACCTAGTGATTACTGCCGGTCTGTGCACTCGAATCAAAATTAGATGTTGTCTAGTTATGTCACTGTTCTCGCAATGAGCGAAACCAGCTTTATCTAATTGGATGCATAATATTTACCCCGTTAAATCTTGAAACATTCTTAAAAGTTTTAATTCCAACTGTCTCCTTTGATATTGAAAACCTTACATCATATTTTTTCGACGAAATACGATGAATAACATACAACGAGTAGTTAACTTTTTCTTTTTATTACACAGCAAAGATAAGATATCTCGAAAAGTTGGTAAAACCTAAAAAGACAGATCTAGTAAATTTGATGGTTTCGGTACCTACCTATTTGTTTTGGTAGAGGCGTAGAGCAGCTCAAAACATTGGTCTGCCGCTGGGTTCTTCCCTAAGATAATACTTATTAGCTATTTATATTGCAAAAAAGATTCGGAGATCGTCGCCTCTCGCAGGATCAATGATCGCATCTACTGAAGCTGAACACGGATGAGATCAACTTACGCTAGACACTTCCTTATCAGGGACCTTGCATTTTGTTTCTATCATGTTTTTTCATCGCAAAATTTGATTGCGTGTGTTATCTGATTATAGCGAAGTTTTAATTTCTTATGACACGTTACGACAATTGCACACATCAATTCTGAAATGAAGCGGAGCTTGTGCTATGAGGACTTATGACCGATGGGGCTAGAAGTCCTCGTATTAGGGAAACAGTGAGGCTAGGCTAGGCTTTCAGGAAGGCCTACGTCCAGCGGTGAGGTTCGATTAGCTGATGACGATGATGATGTGCTATGAGAACTCAAAGCTTGAACTAAAACTACAGCTCATACAAATTTTTAGAATATATTATGTATTAGGCACATAGGTTGAAAACACTGACTTACGCATATACATTTTTTACCACCGGGTGACAACACAGACAAAGGCAGATATTGTCATGGTTATTTTTGACCAGGGTAATAGAAAAATAAAAAGTAAGTAAAGCTATACATACGTTTGCGGTTTGATAGTATAATATATATTGTGTTCCAAAGACAAAGGTTTAACGTTAATATTGCCGCAGGTAAAGAAAGTAGAAAGTCGCAAGCCATCAAAGTGCTTAAAGCGACTCATCAAGCGGCAGATATATCCTATAACATCCATATTTAGTTAACGTTATTGCTATGTTCTACTTATGTAAAAGGGTATAACAGATACTGGAATAATTGCCAAAGAGTTCCTCTTATTGCTAATAGGTAAATGTGAAAGGTTGGTATTATAATCACGTGTAAACCATTGGGACAGTAGATGTAAATGAGCACATAGGCCATGTCCAAGACAATGATGTGCAGACATATAGGATACTTTTAATCTGGGTCATTTGTTGCCGTGGAAATCGGGTAAGGGAAAACAGAACTTCAAAACATCCACGTAGCCGGAGCAGGCCACAGGTAGTCATTAATAATTTTATCGATAAGTATCTCTTTTAATATTATCAAAACTGATATCAATATTGATAAGTAGTTGTCACAATTGATTTGAAAAAAAAAACTGCAAAGACATCAATGCATCGAGTGAGAGAATTCCGACGGTTTTGCAGCTCTATCGTCGGGTAATCGTATCGCGAGTATTCCAGTGACTACGAGATGTATAGCATTGATTTTTAACACTTTCGTCGATGACTCCTTAATATCATAATTAACCTTAAAGGAGTAAGCCCAATCATGGTTTCGGAGTGTGCAACAATCTAAATATAATTAAAAATACTGTCTTTAATTTTCATAACAACTTTCAAAATACTAAGCCATAACTTCGCCGGAAAAAAATACGTTTAATAATTTGCTATTTATATGACTTGCAAAAATGCAAGATCGTCAATTTCCTTTCGTTATTACAAGTATTGCCAGTAAATACACTAAAATGTAACTCTACCAATTTCCGCGTATTAAATCAGTACACGTACACGAACTGTTTCAAGTTTTCTGTAGTGAAGTGTAGTATAAACTAAAAACAATAGTAAAATAACCTAAAGGTTATTCTGGAGAAGGCTTTTACGGTTAATAAATATAATTATATGTTATTATTATGTAATTAATGATATTTGATTATTAATATCATATTACATATTAAATAGTATATAATGTCTATACATCAATACGTACATTCAATAATTTATATCTATAATTTGTAATAAAACGTACTTAATTGCGAATCTGTTTATGGCAACATTAAGTGCGATTTCACTTGAGTAACATAACATTAAATGTCACTTTTTTTCACTGACGTTGCCGCTCTCGTGATTCTTTTTTCGTTTGTTGTGATTTCAGTGCTTATTTAGATTTTTATAAGTTTTACGTCGAGTCGAGCCTAGTGTTCCTCCGTAGCTATAATAATCAGCAAAAACATCGAGATATATACTCTTTATTTATTGTGTGAACGATGGCGGATAATCGACTACGGTGTATCAACTGTTTCATGAGACTATCACACCAGCGCCGGCGTCTATTACAAGACGCGACTGCATTCATGACAAATATTCTTCGTGTCTGGATATCACCAACACCGGTAAGTAATATCTATTTATCGTGTTATAATTATTTAGTAAAATACAAAAGTAATCATATATAAAAACAAGCAACAATATAATCTTGTCATGTGAAGAATATAATCTTGTTTAACAGTACCTACCTATTATGTTTTAGAATATTATTTTACATGGATTAGCAATCCGATTTTGAAATGGTTGTTTATTTTTGCAGGCCTCTCCTGAAGATAACCTATGCTTTGAATGCTTTGAGATACTACAACAAGTACCTGAAGGAGAGACTATACCACCTCCAATGTTTGGACATAGAAGTGTATGCTTAGGTTGTGGTATGTCCATTCTAAAATCTCGCACTCATCTTGTGCACCCTAACTGTCCTGAAAGAAGTATTATAGTTCAACAAACACTACCCCATTTGGTTAGTATTATATTTTCCTATTTTATTTAGAGGTTCTTAAGTAGTAAATAATAGCCTCTGCTAGTTAACTAAAAAGCTATTTGTGTCTAAGGAAACCATACCAAAATAAGACTAACAACAACAGTCTTATTAGGTATATTAATATATTATTACCTGACTGCTAAAGAAAGGAGGGTAATGTTGTTTGCCAGTATGTATGTATATCCATTGATATCCATCTATCATAATTGTCCATCAGGCTGAATGAATTTTGATGAAAGAGGTCTCTAATGAACGGTATTTGTCTCCAAGTGTCATAGAGTAGTAGGTACATAAAAACAGTCCTGTCTTTTTATTTGTAAATTATGTTTGTTTTATTTCGTAAATGATAATGCAAGTGCATTATTTTCAGGTAGGCCGCATTACTAGAGTTTGTGTGGCATGTTGGACAACTGCTAGGAGACATCTTCAAAGGCAAATTCATCAGGACTATCCTAGATTTGTTGGAAACATGGAAGTTGATGTATCTCCACAAATACCTGAACCTCCTCCAATGCCACCTGTTGTGTTACAACCTCAACAGCAAGAATCGGTGAAGATAGTATCACAAACTCATAAACGTGCATTATCGTCATCAAGACACTGTATTTTTCCTCAATGCGAAAATGTTGAACGGTTATTGGTACCAGCTGCAGTAAAGCAAAACTTACTTCGGCATTATAGATTTTATGTCCCACCTTCTGCTCGGATATGCAGATACCATTTGCAAAATGACTGCTGGGATCAGTTAGATTCAAATTATAGAGATTTTACGGCAACTCAGGTTGACCAAATGTTTCGAATGATGGAGAGATAGAGTCTGGAGTCTCTGGACTTTAGCAATATAAGTGCAATGCCACCAAATCTCTGCCACTATTGGCTAGGACTCACATCAGCGCAATTCCATGATCTTTTAAGAGAAATGAGCAATCTTCACTACGAAGTACCTTCTGCTAGTATCGCTCTATCCATTTATTTAGTGAAATTGCGTACTGGTGATAGCAACGAAAGGCTGTGCAGTCTATTTCAATTACCCCGTAGCACTCTGGAAAGGTATATGTCGAAGGCTAGAGATTGCATGGCACAACAGCTGGTTCCCTTATGTCTAGGTCTCAATCATATGACAATAGCAGAAGTAGCTTTAAGGAATAAAATATTTCCTGAGGGTTTATTTGGAAATCCTCATCTGGATAGTGAAATCAAGCCTGCCATTGTCATATGTGATGCTACATATGTGTATGTGCAAAGTAGCAGCAATTATTTATTTCAGAAAAACACCTACAGTTTGCACAAACACCAGAATTTGGTAAAGCCATTTATGATAGTCTGTTGTGATGGTTACATTTTAGACTGCTTAGGTCCTTATAAAGCCACAATAAATGATGCTACAATTATGAGCAATGAGTTTCGCGAGATCACTGGTGCTATGAGAAGTTATTTTCGAGAGGGAGATGTTTTCATCCTTGATAGGGGATTTAGAGATGTAGTTCCATTATTGAGAGAATATGGTTATAAAGCCCATATGCCTGAGTTTTTGTCTGAGGGTGAACACCAGCTGACCACATTACAGGCTAATAAGTCACGATGTGTCACAATGTGGAGATGGGTCGTTGAGGTTGTCAATGGTCGTCTCAAACGTGACTTTAAATTATTTCGGCAAGACTATTTTAATACAGCTGCTAAACATTTGATGATAGATTTCAGAAATGGATGTGCGCTTACCAATAAATTCCATCCTCTCATTGAAGACCAACCGGAAGCATCTGAGTATGTTGCCATTGCAAGACAACGACTAAATATGGAAAATATTCTTGCAAATATAGTTCGTGAAGAAAATCTAAACAGGCGTCGAGCTACGTTTATAACAATTAATGCTCACCACCCACATTTAGAAGGGTTTCCAAGACTCACCATATCTGATTTAAAAAAACTTGCATTGGGGACATACCAGATCAAACAAGCTCGTTCATATTATGGTGAACATGTGAGAGCTAATGGTACTTACAGTTTAGAAGTAAATAATGAAATAGAGGATGACATCCCTCTTATTCTAGGTACAGGTCATTATTTATTGAGGGGAAGAATGAAGTCCAGGCATATTGGAGGCAGGACATACCACACTTATTTATTAATAAGCCGTAGTGAATATGTTGCCAACACTGTTTCTGCAATTACAGGTTATTGCTGCAGCTGTTTAGTAGGTAACAGGACAGTCGGCTGTTGTGCCCATGTTATGGCAATAACTTGGTATCTGGGTTGGGGTAGACACAATGATGTGTTTGCTCCAGCAAGTTATTTAGATAATATTTTTGATGAGTTTTCATATGAAAATGAATGAAATAAAAGAATTGAAATTATGTTATACTTATTTGTTTTATTTACATTGTATGTAGGTAGGTAGGTACCTTACTGGATAGACATCTGTATTACTAGATTGACTGCTCTACTGATTAAATAATAACAAAAATCGGGTAAATTACATCGCTCTCATTCATGACCCAAAGTAAAGTAAAGTCCGACACTTTCCCTCGCCATACCATAGAAAACGCAATATGTAGGCAATTATTAAACGCCCAGCTCGTGATAAACATAACCTAATTTTGTGAAATTCATATGCTTTTTTCTCGAATGTCCGGCGAGTTGGATTGATTATGTTTGTTGTTATAGAATATACATTAAAAACTCCTCCGAATGACGTAAATTTCACTTGTGCACAACGACTTTTGTTTGGAAACCAATCCCCATACTTTTGTGGGCATACTCCTTTCTCATGGCCACGTGGAGAGTATTATTTTTGCACATCCAACCAATTCGCCCAGTATGTCAGTGTCAACTCATATCTAAATATAGACGTCATGTTGTTTTTAAAAAAAAACAGCTGAATTTTGGATGGTACATTTTTCTAGAGAATTGAACACAAGGGGTTCCAAAGCTCTCAGAAAAGGGTCTGCATACTGATAACGAAATAATTCCTGACGTAACGTTTAGATGACACTCTCAAGCATAATTTATGTGGTGTAAAGCAGGGCAGGTGCGTTACGTATCATACGTTGAGAAAATTGGGCATTTTCAGAAAAACTTTTCAGTTAACTTCACGTTAAAAGATAAGGTTAGTCTAAATTGGCCTTCATATCCGATGCTGACGGGTCACTATTTTTTATATTTTTAAATTTATCTGTTTTTTTATAGATTTATTTAAAAATGTATTAAGTATGTACATAAGTTCAATAAAGGAGATAATGATAAACATTTATTGAAATTCTCACACAACGTCATCAACGTATTTAATGTTATTTAGGATTTCGAATTTATTTAAAGTAACAATGCAACGTTTGGAATAAAACACTCACGGGACAAAATGAAACAGGAAGTACACCCATTAGATCTGGAGTTGAATTACATTATGGATTTGTGTAGTCCACGAGCGTAAACATTTCCACTTATATTATAACTAACTTTATTCGGTCTTCACCATACAGTTGAGATTGAAATCCTTGGCAAATATTTTCGCATTTCACCATCTATACCGAATTTTACTCTTGAACGGGAATTACTCTGAATGGTAGTCGCCGATGACCACAGCCGATGTATCCTGGTCTTAAAGTTAAATTTCTGTTAGAGAGTAATACTTACATATAAAATATTTTCACATAATCAGATCTATATGCTCGAGGGGATAGGCGGAGTTGTATTGTACACCTACATCTTGCCATTCGTTTTATTGGTACTACGTAATAGGGGGCTAGCCTACTGCAGTGTTATTTTGTGGTTAAAACTCTGCAAACATTTTTTAACTAGCTGATGCTAGCTTTGATCAAATCGCCATTGTTTGATTTAAACCTGTTTTAACGAGTCCCGAAATATTTGATTGCATTTTAAGTAATTACCATTCGATAGATGTTTAAAGCGGTCGTTCAAATCACATTACAAATCCAAGCAAATACATGAGTTAAAATCTGTGTACACAGACAAGAAGCCGCGTATTTTTAGCCGACTGCGGCAGCGAGGGTTATTAGATTATGGCGTTAAATGAGAGCACTTATTAGCAGTTATTTTGTTGATTCCATGACCCATGCAATAGGGGGTGAACATACTTTTTCAGCAATTGCATCGATAATAGGTGAGAATGGATGAATTAGAGACCTTCAAGTTCTTCGAAACCTTGTGTGAACAGAAAAGTGGACCTACGAGCAGGATCCTAGAAGAGGCGTTTCGGTCAGGGGTGGATCTTACTTAGATTGTAATGTATTGTATTGTGATACCAATGTTAAATATAATGTACGCATAATGTATGACAAATGAAATGAAATCATACAAAAAACTAAATAACCAACTCGTCAGATCGATAGCCGCTGTATTTATGAGATGGTTGCAAATTAGACTGATATAAATGTGCCCATTATGTTTTGATTAGAATATACATAAATGAATATAGCAAACGCCCACACGTTAGGTTGAACGACTTGTATCTAGACGAAGAACAACACGTCATACCACTGACACCTGTGTGCTAAAGTTCTTTATGTATATTTTTTATATTATAGAGGTTTATTCATAATCCATATTTTAGAGGTCCATATTTAATTAGCTAATTGTACTAGTATTACGTAACGCGTCAAATATTAGTCTTGTCGAATCGGTGTTGAGTGTTTTTTAGATTTTGATCTTGAACTTGAGCGTGTTAGGATCCGCATATTTGCGCTGGGCCTTTGCCCGAAGGGGTAGTTACTTTTCGGTCTTATTAGCTACGTGCAGTTTGAGGTTCCGTAGAGCCTTGGTCTTTTGGTTGAGTTTCCCCTGGAAATAGAACAGCCGGTGGTTTATATTTTTATTAATGAACTACAACGTCGACATATATTTCACCTCTACACGAGTATCTCAGAGAGAACAGCCAAGTTGGCTGTTCGTCGACGTTGTAATGTCTTCTATTTTAGCGAAATAATGCTATGAATTAAACGTTTGAACATCATATCTACCATTGCTTTATCATGGACTTTCGCCAGGTAACGCCTGATTCCATCCAATATTTAAGATATTTCTTTTAGTGAAATCAGTTGAACAATCTCTGTTGTCTGAAACACAGTCGTAATCCGTTATTGGAATTGTGAAGGAAGTGGCCTCTATTTTAGTCCAAGCTCCTTGTTCGGAGTTAATTTCAATTTATTTTTGTATCACACCGCGTGTAAAGACTATGAACATTTGGGATGAGTAGAGCCGGGCAAATTGAATTTGTTTGGGAGTTAAATATACTTTTTATTGCGATGTGTGGGGTGGGGTCTAGTTAACAATAGAATACATTCTAGCACTGAAATTTTTATGTTTTGTTAGTTTCAATATTTCAATATTAAAATATTTTACGCTTCTAATTCTTATTTGTACCGTGTAGTTAACTGATTTAGAGTGCAGTTTACACCTCCGTTTTGTAGTAATTACAAAATTGTCGGTTATCATGAAACTTTATATCTTATTAATTGAATTCCCAACAGACGTAGATTTACAAAGGAAAAACTACCATAAATAAGGACTAATCTGTAACACTTTTAAAGACATAGGTAGTTTTTAAACACATACGAAGGTCATCAGTGAAAGTGACATTTAAAGAAAGAAAGAAAGAAAATTAAGTACTATATTAAACACCAGAACTACCAAAACCAACAAAGTACCAGACTAGCTTTACATCGCTGCCAAAAAGAGGGTATTTATTTTAACTAGTAGGGATACTCTGTAGCATAAACTTTAGAAGGTGTCATTAGATTCGCTTCGGCTACAAGTAATAATATATCATTACTCCAATATGGCGGTCGCAAGGGAATATAAGTATAGGCTATAAATGTAATTAAAGGCAGTTCACAACGGTGGATGGTTTTGTAGATCACCACGCTCGATTGACACAGCCAAGTCGTCCAATCAAGTTCAGACAAGAAAACCCAGAATGGACTACTGACATGTGCTAGAGCAAATATACGCAAAGTTTCCAGAAACGCCAAAAGGCTCATTCCTTTTTAAGTGGGACCACCCAAAATGTTTGAGATACCTAAATATTATGAAATAGGCACCTCTGTCTATCCGGTCAGAGAAATATATGATATGACGTTGTGCATACAAACTCACGAGTGCATTGTTGCCCTGGGGTTATTCTTACGAGAATCCGCACCCGGGGCGCCCTCTGCAATAAAAGTTAACCGGCCGTTTAAAAAACCTGGGCATAGAAAAATATGTTCTTTTTTAGGGTTCGGTACCCAAAGGGTAAAACAGGAACCCTATTACTAAGACTCCGCTGTCCGTCTGTCGGTCAGTCACCAGGCTGTATCTCGTGAACCGTAATAGTTGTATGTATTTCTGTTGCTGCAATAACAACAAATACTAAAAAACAGAACATAATAAAAATTTAAGGGGACTCCCACAAACTTGATTTTTTTGCCGTTTTGGTACGGAACCCTATGTGCGCGAGTCCGACTCGCACTTGGCCAGTTTTACTAACACTATGTCAAACAACAGCGTTTTCATATCCAGCCTATTATTTCAATCCCAATTACCTAACAAGGAACAAAACTACAATTAAACGACAATTACAGCATACAAACTGTTGCATTGTTCCACTTTCTACCCACTTCACCGCAGTTAATCATTTTAAGTAGTTTTTAATCTAATGAAACACGTTATATAAATAAATGCGTGATATAAATATAATACTGACTTATAAATTACTAGCTACCGGACCTCGCCTCACTTCGCTTCAATTCTACACGCCAAGATACACCAAATTTAAATGGATTACACATACATAATAAACCTTCATCTGTTATGATTCTAGAGTGATCTCTATATAGCTGAAAACTGACGTTGAAAAACACATCCAGTGGGTTTAATGGCAGAAGGAAGAAGCATTATGGACATTTTAGCACGATAGCCATTTTAGCACTTTAAATCATGGACGATATGTACAGTTGGTCATTGAGATATATGTTATTTTAGCACTATGGACCTTTCAGCACCATGGTCATTTTAGCATCTTGGTCATAACGCGCCGAAAGGGTGGGTGTAAAAGATCTAAGCGAGCAGTGAATAATCCGAGACGCCCAGGACTTTAATTGGCTGTGCCATAACGGCTGGCACGTAAGATTTTGTTGCCTTAAATCAACATTTCATCGCAAGGCAACGGGTTTCAATATATTTTTTTTTCAAAATTACAATATAGCTGCTTTTATTAAATTTTTATTAAAACTTTTATTAAATTCATTCGGCCATTTTGGACATAACCCATTAAATGTGTGCCCGGTGACGGCAATAGGCTTGCCCCCTATTACGTGGGTCTAAAAATACTGGTAAATTGCGGGTGTGTAATGCAGTAATGTATGTGTGTGCAGTGAGAATATCCTGTGTCTCCAGAGTTTCACTGGCAGGTAACTGATGTTATGAGTAACTTAGGGTAGGGGCTTTTTATTCCAGTTTTTTTTTTATTTTACCGTGGGAATCGGAAACTAGAAAAAAGAGAACTATGCCATAGTCATCAGCTAGTAAAAGTACATATAGGATTATAGCAATATCGGTATTAATCAAGAGTCGGTAAATGTTAAGTCATCATCACACATACCTCACAGTATTATTCAAATTAACAACCAATAAAAACGGTGATACAAAAGAGGGACTATAGTCCAGTGGTGACCGACAATTTAACATCTAGTCAGGCCGGTCTTAGGATGGGTGACCATTTCTTAATGAGACCCCTCCGTGCCTCGGAGAGTACGAATCTAAAATCCGACCGGTCTAACCCCAGAAATTCGATATCGCCCATGGGTTGTGGAGGTCAGATGACAGTCGCTTCACGAAAAATATCGAAGTTCAGCCGAATCGCAGTTAGACTGGAAAGCCGACCCCAACTGACTAGGGAACAAAGGCTCGGTGAATGAATAAAAAACGTTGATACATAAAACTAAAATAATTAAAAAAAAATAATTGACGAGAGGAACCTGTATCGAACACGCGCGTGCGCACACTACAAACGGAGTGGGTGACGTCATCATACATGTTACATTGATACACGGTAAAATTATTGCAGTGTGATAATTGTAACACTTTATAGAATTATGTTTCAGACAGATTTTTTTCTTCTGATTATTAAGAGTCCTCCTATTAAATTTTACCGTTTTCGCTGATTTTACAGACGTGTTTTTACACTGAAAATACTGTATTTTTATAAGTTTTAATGCACAACATGAAATATCATTTCAATAATGATCTAATAAGTGAGCTACTTTCTTATTTTTGTCATTAAATTTTGATTAATCGACCTAAAACAATCGGTAGTTTTTCGTATCTTTTGCTGGAAGAGGTCTAGAATATCACAAATTCACTAATCGTTTTGACGTCTAAAAAGTATTACAAAAATACAGTGTATTCTTGTAAAAGTCATCTATCAAATGTATGGATTACTTTTTATCACTTTCATAAAAAAAAATTGAGTAAACAAATATTTAAGTTAGTCAAATTTTAGAGAAAATGGGCAATGAATTGGTTCTTATTTCGGCTACATAAAACTCTCGTTCATAAAATTAAAACAACATAAATAAACCTTGGTTCAAAATCAATCCATTTCCAAAAAAAAAGAAAGCTAAATAATAAAAAATAGGCTGTAAATAATCTTTTAAAAACACCTAAATTTCGCTTTATAATACTCGACGCATGCCTCAAGTAAACAGTCCGCGCCAAGCGCTTACAGGGAGAGGACGTGTCGCTCTGCGCGCTAAAATTCGACGTCGTCTACAGACGAATATAGCGTGGCGTGAGATTTTGATACTTTGGTAATATTAGTTATTATTTTGTGATGATTAGGCTTCTTTTTAAATACAACAAGTGATTATGTAGAATGTATTTATCATTATTTTTGTTAAAAAAAGCTGTTATATTTTATAAAGCTGGATTACTGACTCACTCACTGACACAATTTTATTGTTCCTTATTGGTTATTGTCCTTGATGGTGGAGGGGAAGGTACCTATGTTTTTTTTTGCAGAAATGTAAAGGGGGCGGGGACCTAGGGAAAATTCCGAGTTTTTGAGATTTGCCCTCCAGTCCCCCAAGGGGGGCTCCCGAGTAGAGTCAAAATGAGTAATAATTTTATAGAGGTAGTTTTTTATTTTATTTTTTTGTATTGGGTTCGCCAATTTGACGCCACCCGCCTGGTAGTAAGTCGTGACGACGTCAAGCGATTGTGGGTCACTCACAGCAAACTATACTATAGAGAGTGGCCCTCAACTTGACGACCTACTGAACCCAGGATTATATGTGGGAGGAAACACGTGCACAGGCAGGGCGTTCCAGGCCAGTATCGTTCGGCACAGAAACGAACGTTTAAAACGTTCGGTTCTCGCGAACATGTACCTACTGTGTGGGAGTGGCATCTCTGCCCGGCACGCGTTGTTCGGGATCGGAAGGAAGATGGGATCAGATTTAAGAGCTCTTCAGAATGCTCGCCGTGGTAAATACGGTAGAATGCGGCCAAGGAAGCTATTGTTCGGCGCTGAACTAGCGGCTCAAAGCTTCCCGTTACCTCCGGACAATCTATAATACGGATAGCTCGACGCTGCATAGCGTCGAGAGCGTCCAGCAAATACTTCGCGGAGCCGTCCCGGAAGTGAGAGCAGTATTCGACGCAGGGTCCAATCTGCGTCTTGTACAGCAGACACCTCTGATGCAGTGTAAAGAATCGCTTTACCTTATTCAGTATTCCTAGTTTCCACGAAGCTAGCCCTATACATCTTTCGATGTAGTTTTTATTATTGAGCTCTTGACGAACGTCTATGTCAAGGATCTCAAGGTTGCCCTTCATTGGTAATAATGCATTCTGAAGAGAGGGTAGGGGAAGGAAAGGGGATTTCTTCGCTGTAAATGCACACGTCTGCAATGTGCTGTCATCTGCATAACAATGAATGTTCCCGAGGGATAGCATATCATTGATTTGCAGAAGGAAGAGTTGGTGACAGCACGGACCCCTGCGGCGCCCCGGTATTGTTTCTCGATACATATATACATAACCGGGGCAACACAAGGCAAGGTAAGGCGTGTTGTCAGGGCGGCGTATTTGTGTCTCCGTGAGAAACGTGACAGCGGGCCGAGCCGTCTCAAGGTATGGTGGACGGCATCGAGGTTCGCATGGAGTCCACGGATGTTGGTGAACTCCACCTCGAAAAGTGAAGCTGTGGGGTTTCCTGGGGCCGCTGTGGAACGTTTACTTATTTCTGTTGCACTGCCATTATAAATTTGAAGAAGAAGCGTGAAGACAGGGCGACATTTGGTGCAGCAGTAATAAGTGACAAAGCGCAGGGGCTAACTTCGTCTGGAACCGTGTGGTTAGGTTGGAGCCGACCCGCCGGACGGAAGGGCTACCAAACCCCCCTGGTGCAAGGCCGCCGCTATCCCACACCGGTTACCACCCGGAGCGGCGATCCCACATCAGGATTATGCGCGAGAACATGTGGGGCAGCCTCCTGGTGTGGTTGGTCCCAGGCAGGCCCCATGACTGTGTTGCGGGCGGCCGCGGCAACGCCGTTGCTAAGGGTCTCCCTGGCCAGCGAATCGACCCACACCACCCACACTAGACTCCGCTTTGCCCCCACTGGTTCCATGCCTGCTGCACCATACATGGCCCCGGGCCCGGCGGTGCAGCTGTTGAACCCCTTACGCAACCAGCCTGGGCTGGGTTACTTGTGGGGCTTTAGCACAGTTGCACGGTGGCACCCCCCGGACCAACACCCGGTACCCACGTAGGGACCGAAGCCACTTCATAGGTACCGTAAATTAACGAGCCTCGTCCGTTGATCAGCAGGTGCGCCACTAGCAGATGAGTTCGCTGGGGCCCTAAATATGTTGGTAGAGCCCCTTTGTATAGAGGAGGTCAAATGATTTTGATTAGGAAAAAAAATTAGCCCTCGCCCCCCCTTTGAGAGTGCAACGACAGAGGAAAGGTAGAGGAGTTTTGATTACGGGATAATACGAGTATAGAGGGTCTTTTCTTGAATTTAAGGAGAGAAAAAAAACACCCCCCCTCCCAGCACCACACCAGACACTATTATTATAAAATAAAAAAAAAGATCAAAACCATGTAATCGCCGTACCTACTGGCTGACCACCATCGGTAACTCCGGACTCACGCACAAAATGTGTCAAATACCTAATTCCGCCCGTTTCGATTCTGCATACGGACTCTTAAGTATGTGTTGAGTGTTTGTGTATTGGCTATGAAAGCATAGATCTATAAAATCACTGAAGTGCGAAACACTATCGCGCCAGACAGTAGGTAGGTAATCATTGGATAAAAAGGTGTTCTCAGACCGTCTGGTAAAGTCGTATTCAAATTCAATATCAAATAATAAAGGTATGAATAAAGAACATTAAAGGGCACTAAGGATCCCTGTCCACAACTCATCCTCACTTGCACACGGCTTCTGACAGACCGGTCTTTTGGTTATTTTTGCCCGAACCTCGTCTGTCTGGGATAAACAACTAAAGTAGTCTGAAAAGGCAATAGGCTCTTCCTGTCAGACCAACAGTGACTGACGAAAAACAGTGATGCCCATCCCTTCGAGAATAAAGACGTAATTTTGTGTGTAGCTAAACAACAACAGAGACAGACAAGTTAATTCTACTATCGAATGTAAACCACTACGCATTTACTAATAAATAGCACACAAGTGAAGCGCTCGTGTACTGATGACCTCATTGACAATAGGCCAGCGTTACGTCACATTGACCCGGTCACCTGATGTTCCATTGTAGATAGACGTGCTGAGATGAACACACGATACTGCGTATCAATGAGAAATGGAACACTGAACGACATTAACATTTTTTAAAAAGGCTTTCAGAACGCATTTAAGTTTTTGTTTACCGCAAGATTTTTTCAGAAGATAACGTGCAGACAGACGACTATGACGACGGATTATAAATAACGTCATACAGTGCAAATACATAGAAAGAATCACACCCTTGCTTGCCATTGTCCGCTGGCATCAATAAGCACCATTTGTAGGATTAATTGGCTCAATCATAAAGTACAGAAAAACGACATGATTACGTAACGACCATGACCCTACAAAATTAGCTAATAATCTTAACCAAATTAGATCTACTGATAGCCAAATAATAGCAGATATATACAATACCATACTAATGTACACTTTATGATACATATCAAACAAAATAACATGGTCTGTAAACAAGCGATGTTGTCGATAAGGCCAAAAAACAAGCGTAGCACATTGTGCCGTACAAAGCATTAAGTTTTCTAATGGTCAAGTGAAATTGTCCGGGTTATGTAAGCGAAAGTTTACAACAGTTATAGGTGTAAAAATTTGCGAAGATTATATCAATTTAATAGACAGCTATTTGAAAATGTACGCACGTGTTTTTACAGCAAAAAACACGTGCAAAAAAATTAGACGGAGATCGGTAGATAGAAAGAAAGACAATAGAAACACACAAATTCTTTTCTTTATCCCCGAAGAGAAAGACAGAATCGTTTTTACGCCCACATTTCGCCAGTCACATAGCTGTACAAGACCATGACCTAGATACACAAGGACGTCTCAATTAAGTTCTAATATGGTTAATAGAGCGCTCAAATTATAATTATAAATCCTACGGTCTTCACAACAACACTTCAAAACTCTGGTTACATTAGTAGTTCGAGTTTCAGAGCTCATTGACTGTCAATATAATGATGTTGCAGGACGTACCGTGTAAGTACGCCTACAGAAGGATACTTCAGGGCACCGGCTGACTTTTCAACGGCCATCTATGCGGCCTCTGTCAAGGTCGGGTAGAGTGTTATCCCGCATCTTGGGAGGCTATTTAATGCTACGGTTATAATAGCCAGTTGAATAGAACAACCTCGGCTTTCACACTTACACAAATCAAAGTAGTTATCCCAAAAAGAGTAGACAGACGATTGTATAACACCACAATTTCGGCAGTCGCTCGTTAATCCCATATATGAGGGTGGATTGAAAAGTAGTCGGCCTAACACTGATCCATTTAGTTCAAAAAATCAAATCTACCCACATTATTTAGTTCAGTTCAGACCTGTTAATTGTGTGAAGTTTGAAACGTGTGCGATAATTAGTTTTAATTTTATAAATTTATTAACAAAGCAATCTGACATCATTTCCGCAAATGGAGCAAATCGAGCAGCGTGCCGTCATTAGGTACCTACATAAGAAGGGGCTGTCATCAAAAGCCATCCATGATGATATGGTCAGTACATTAGAGGATTGCGCTCTTTCATATTCATCCGTCAAAAACGCGACTGTTTTCAGTTGAGCAAAAAAGGATGCGATTGACTAAGTATTGCACGCGACTGTTTGGAGTTAATAAAGCTGATGAATGTGATTTTTTGAATCGTTTTGTTACTATGGACGAAACATGGGGTCATTACTGGACACCGGAAACAAAACAACAATCAAAACAGTGGAAAAGACCTGGTTCACCACCCCCCAAAAAGGCTAAGTCCATTTTGTCGGCAAGTAAGGTGATGGCTTCAATATTCTGGGACTCGAAGGGTGTGATTATGGTTGATTATCTTGAAAGGGGTCAGACTATAAACTGTGATTATTACTGCACCCTACGTCGTTTACGAGAGGAAATAAAAGAAAAACGTCCAGGAATGATCAGAAGTAAAGTCCTGTTTCATCAAGATAACGCTCGTGTTCACACGTCTGTGCAATCAATGGCAGAAATTCACAACTGTGGCTTTGAACTGTTACCGCATCCACCTTATTCACCTGATCTGGCACCGTCAGACTTTTTTCTGTTCCCTAACCTAAAAAAAGCACTTGGGAGGTCAAAGATTTTTGACAAATGACGAGGTCAAAGCAGCAGTAGACGCATATTTTGACTCTAAGGAAGAATCATTTTTTTCAACGGGCTAAATGCTTGGAAGGCTACGAATAATGTATCCTATAGAAATGTAACTCCTATAAAGTTACCGCTGAAATCTTGGAATCACTTACGCATACTAAGAAACAGCAATAAAACAAAACACTCACACTGTCTTTCGTTGAACACATGCACGCGATTGGTCGCGCCAAGGTCATGCCGGCTCGGCGCCCCGCCCGTCATAGTGGCGAAGCAGCGAAGTGGATGGTGTTATACAATAATAAGTTTAATCAAAGTTCCATCAATAGAAAAATAATAACTGGATTGTTATTATTTTTCTATTGATTGAACTACATAGGCACACAAATTAAAATAAGTTATTTTTTTTTTCACAATTATGTACCTCGGAAAATAATTAGTTTATTTAATTTATGGCGGTTGGAATTTAATAAAGACTTCATTTGTTGGGAATATGTGACATTCAAATTATAATTTAAGTTCTATGCATAATATCATCCTACTAATATAATATCATAGTAATAATATTACCTTAGAGCTTAACATACTATGAACACTGTATAAAAAATAATTTAATTTTTGAATTGCGTTCATGTTGCATAACGCTTTTCAACTTCACCAAGTACGTGTTTTTAAAATGAATATTTACTGACCGATGGAAGGTGAGTTCGGCGTTTTTCATATGTATGGCCGTATGGCTTCTGCACCACTTCACAACACACGAAGGCATATTTGAAATATAACAAACGCGAAAACACAATTAAAATCAATGACTGATTGGTTCCAGCGACACAACCGTACGAAACGTGTGACAGCGGCGGACTGAATGTGTCGCGCGGTACCCTTTTGAAGCCCCGCCTTCCGCGGTCTCCATTATGTGGTGCCATTTTTTGAGCCGAATTACACTTCTATAGGATACATTATTCGTAGTTGGAAGGGAAGATGGCAAAAGTGCATTGAACTTGATGGTGATTACGTTGAAAAATAAAAATATATTTCATTTATTATGTATTTATTTTCTTGGTTAGGCCGATTACTTTTCAATTCACCCTCGTAATAAAGGGCGAGTTATTCCCGTTGCCGAGCACTTTGGGTATATTTGCCGGAGCCTCATTAGTAAAATTGTTTGGACCCTCAGCACCCTTTTCAATCCTCGGTATTAAATTTTGATAATTAAATAATTACTCGTAAATTGATACGATATCAATGCACAACATTTGAAGGACTGATGGCAAATTTATTTCGTTAGGAATAAAGACAACCCTTGAAAGATGGAAAATTTTCTCGACAAAGCTGTCACCAACAAAAGGTCAACATTTCTCGTGAAGAGGACTAGATTTTTGTAAGACCACTTATATTGAAACGTGCGTTTCGTACCGAGCTCTCGTGTGGAAATTCTAGCCTCAGGTTGAAGAATGTTTGAAATTGTTCGTGGACAAATCAGGTGGTTTAAAAAATTATTGTTTCGACTATAAGGATCAATGCAGGAAAAACTAAGGAGGTTCAAAACAATGAACACAATGGTACTAGGTAATTTGCGCATTTGCGTTGTAGTAGTATTGCGTTTGGCGGTAACAGCCTTCCTCCTAATTTGTACTACGATCATCCAAGTCACGATATCAGAACACTTAAATACACAAGCTCGACTGTATCTGTCTACTATAACTTCACAATAGAACGGATTTTCAGCAGTTTTCACCAAATAGCATAGCAATTTATGAGGTTGAAAAAAATAAGTTTTACGTAGGTAAATTACCGTGATAAATCAAAGCGTAGTGAGCGCGAGTACCTATTATAATGTAAGTAATGAATGTCCAACAGGTTTTCACAAATATATAGTTATAACAATAATAACACCAGTTTGTATGTAGTCATCAGCCACAAGGCCGTCTTACATAACTATGACGTAGGATATACGCCAAGTGAACAGTACAGACGCGGATCTAGACAATCTTTAGACTTTCATCCGTGCTATAAGGTTGATTCGGTTTCATTATTTTCTTTAACGTCAGTCGAAGTTAATGTAGAAATAGAAAAATGGGCTGACAAGCTAACGGAGTGGACAGGGATAAAGCAGGCAGCTCTGACCCAGGGATCGAAAAGCCTGTTCCCGACTGATCGTCAAACTTAACTCATTGGAAGAGTAATTAAAAAGCAGTGCCTGTGCACGTGTTTCCTCCCACATAAAATCCTGGGTTCTTTAAGCGAAGCGTGAAGAGGCACATCAGTAGGTCATCAAGTTGAGGGCCACTCTCTATAGTATTGTATGCTGTGAGAGTGGCCCACAATCGCTAGACGTCGTCACGACTTACCACCAGGCGGGCGGCGTCAATTTGGCGAACCCAATATAAAAAAAAAAAAATATAAAAAAGCAGAATTGTAAATAAAATGTTTACGCTAAGGCTCATGCTACTTTTTCAAATATAATGGGCGTTTTCACATTGCACGATATCGTCAAGATAATTTACATTCTTACCTTAAAGTAACTGCTGCTACTTGCGATATCGTCCCGATATTATGGACGATATCGTGTGTCGTTATCGTGCAATGTGAAAACGCCCAATGTCGGTAAGCTAAGAAATGATGCCCATCTAATAGTTCGGCAGATATTCAGTGTTCTCTCTGAATCCGATCTTTATTGTGAAGAAGAAGCCGTGGTACGCATAGTCTACATTCCAGTCTATAGTAAGTTCAACGATGAGGAATTTGATGCAATTCGTTATGGTTGCGTGTGTCGGATACATATATTTTTGTAAAATATGTAGATGATGCTTCGTCATAATTCTTTGAAATATTATTATACTTGTGGGTAAAAGTGGTTCTGTACCTATACGTTAATATTTGTAGGGTAGTTAAATATTAAAACGCACTGTCAATGTCTGCCGACTCCCACCATTGAGACTTTTATAAAAGGCAGTGTTGTAGTACGATCCTGTTCAGTTCCTGTTCAGTTTTAGTCTACGAATTTACAAGTATTGCTTAATGTATCACAAGTTATTACAGAAGTATGTACCTATACCTATGTAGGACATAGGTACTAAAGCCTAGTTCAGCAGACAATGTGTATATAAGACAAGTCAGTTTGGCTACTAGATATTACGTGTCGACTGTTGTCAATCCTTGAGGAGCTTCTATACTAAGATAAGTGTATTGTATTGTTATTATGTTTAAATACTTGTAAGATATTATAATATGACCCTACCGAGTTTCTTGCCCTTCTTCTCGGGATTCTGTGGTAATCGAATGGGCGGATTACGAATAAATACAATCAGTCTTGACTTTAGTGTTTCATTGCTTAGGGGTATAGGTACCTAATAGTATTCTTCTGCCAGATGATATCGGAGCGATACTCATCATGATTAAACATACGATTATACGATCACAAAGCTACCTATAGAGAATAGCTTTCAGTATGATCCTCTATGTGGAACCTTAGGGAGTTATGTAACATAGTTACATAATACATAGTGTGAGTATATTATTTATTATGTTGGTGGTGTACCTGGGATCAGCTTAGGGATTTATGTAACGTAGTTACATAGTGTAAGTATATTAATTATTATGTTGGTGCTAGTTCACCATCATCAAGATTAGGTACTTACAAAGTGTGGATGTGAGGTACTCCTCTATCTACAGTATAGTCATCCTATAAATGTAGGTACCTGGACTCTTATGGAGTTATGTAACATAATACCTAGTGTGAATATATTAGTAATTATAGATCAGGTACTAATACAGGTGTGGGTGTGAGGTACACCTCTGCCTACCCCTTGTGGGATATAGACGTGATGTATGTTGGGCTTCCTGACTAGTATAAAGCTTTGTATGTTATGTAAGACATAGAATACTATTAACAGTAGGTAGGTAATTCAGATTATTCACCTACAAGACATCTAATTATGAATAGGCTAAACCTTCTCTTATTCTTTATGCCACACGTGCATGTTCAACTACCTACACTATCGAGATAAAATTTAAGACGTTGAAATTGAAAAATAGTATGTGAAATTGGACGATTCAATTATATACAAGACACGTCCAAAATCTTCGGACCTTGCAGCAATATATTATATTCTTAATTATGGCAAGCAAGACATTTCGTTTGAAACGAAATGTCGAAAAATTGTCGAAGAATGTCGAAGAATTGACGAAATTTAAATAGGTATGAACCTATTTAAATTTGTCCCTTCCTCACCCTTGAAAATGAGCATTTATACTACAAACGTGTTAAACGAGTCAGTTTAAATTAAAGTACTTATTATTTCATTTATTTAACTAAATTGCATATTTAATACATTTTTAAATGAATCTATTAAAAATATAAAAAGTAGTGACCCACCAGCATCGAGTACAATGACCAAGCTACCGGTGGTTAGGGCTCCAGAGACAGGAATTTCCTCACGATGCCTGCCGTGTCGAGTAACACTGCCCTCTGCATCAGACCCTTGACCCGGTCTAACGTGAGCCTCTTTAGGTGTTGGTCGAGACTCTTAGCGATCACATATACTACAATAACAGCTGAGGATACATGCGACATGTCGACAGTCTCGTGGACCAAATCCAAGTTCTTTACTTGTTAGTGTTTTTCGGCTAACACGAGATTGCTGTCATGCGGAATAGTAACATTAACTATTATTGCACGGCGCTCTAACCGATCTACTATCACTATATCGGGCCTATTTGCAACAATAGTCCTGTTAGTGATAATAGATCGATCCTAGTACAATGTGATATAATCATTTGCGAGAACTGGGTCGGGCACATACTTGTAATACGGTACTTCTGAATCCACAAGTTTGTACTTCAGAGCAAGTTGTTGATGGACGATCCTAGCTACTTGGTTTTGTATATGCAAATACTCGCCGTTGGCCAGACTCCGGGACGGTGGCACGGACGACATATGTCAACCGTACTTCAGAATATACCTCCAGTAGTTTTTAGTCATAACAACTTCGTCCATAATTGCAAAGACAAACCCTTCAGTTTCACCAAATAGGTCAATAGGACGTAAGATCTGTCCCAAAATCACTACCTACACTTTAAGCCCACACCATATAGATTATGGGGTTGATTGCATCAGATCGAACTGGAGCAGTTTGGCTTGAACGGATTTCAGCAAATACACATGATACAATCGCATCAGTTCATGCCCGTTTCAGTCTCTCCGACCGAATTGTTGCAAGCTTACATTCAGGCGCCATACACGATGCGAATTTGCATCCAGTCAGTTAGCACTGAAGGCAAATCTCTTCGTAGGTATATGGCAGCCTTTACAGATAGCTTGACAAGAAATCATAAGTCGGATACGGCAGATGTGACCAATTTCTCCGTGATAATTGGAAAACTATGGACAGACAAGTCTATCCCACCACGTGGAAGGCAATTACATAATGGACATAAGTATGTCAATGATAAAAAGTAATGGCAGTGATGTAAAAAAAACAAAAGTGCTTCAAAAGTGGGCTATTTTTATAATACAGTTAAGTCTTAATATAACACATAAATCATGAGGGGTAAACACGCAGAAGCATTAACATAATACCTTAATAAAGATTTTATATCCGAGTTCATTTCCATTATATATCATCACGTTAAGTTAGAAGGTTATATACTTAAAGATTTATTAACTACTATATCATATAACCGGGCGGATAAAACGCCTTTGCTTCTGATACATTAGAAGGTTATATACTTATGTATTTTTTAACTACTATAGTGAAAAGTAGGCGGATAAAACGGCTCAGACTCAGAATGTCCATTTCCCAAAATGTCCCTAGGTTTCAAATAGACAAAACCACCCATACGCCTAGAAATAACCAAGTGGGCTAGATCCAAACTTGAAAAAGCTAATGCGTTTGCTGACCATCTGGCTAAAGTATTTGTTCCAAATGAAGCCACACCTGGATAGGAGGAGGCAGATATAGATGGTATTCTCCAACAGGACTTTCAAATGCACCTGCCCATGAAAGCAGTAACACCGAGGGAGGTACAAAGAACCATCCAACAAACGAAGAACAAGAAAGCACCGGGTATCGACCTCATCGACAGGAAAGTCCTTTCCGAACTACCTCGAAAGGCTATAGTGTACTTGACAACACTGTTTAACCGGATAATCAGTGTAGGATACTTTCCTACGCTGTGGAAGGTTTCTCAGGTGATTATGGTCCATAAGCCCTACTGACACGGCTCTCGCATGCCATGAATGAAAACTCTGTTACTCCAGATCACCAATTTGGGTTTAGAGCAGAACACCGCACTATTGAACAAACTCACAGAGTCTGTAGATTCGTCAGCAATAGTCTCGAGGTTAAAGAGTATTGATCCTCTGCTTTTCTAGACGTCCAACAGGCCTTTGATCGGATGTGGCACAAGGGTCTCTTGTGTAAGATTAAATTACTCCTACCTCATACTTTCTATGGAATCCTGGAGTGTTATATTACTAATATTCCAAGTGAAAGAGATAGATTGTACATCAGGTTTCCTTGATATACTTGCAGGAATACCATGACTGCCTCGGTGGCTCAGTGGTATGAGTATGCGACTGCCGCCCCTGAGGTCCCAGGTTCGATTCCGGGTCGATTCGAATTATTTGTGTGATCCACAAATGTTTGTTTCGGAGTTTGGGTATTTTCTATGTATAATATGTATGTATTTAGAAATATATATGTATGTTTATCAGTCGTCTAGATCCCATAACACAAGCTTATATTAGCTTAATTTGGGCTAGATGACGTTGTGTGAGAATGTCCAAAAATATTTATTATTATTATTATTTATATATTATTATACCGCAAGGCTCTGTACTTGGCCCGGTGTTGTACACCATATTTACTTCAGACCTTCCACATACCCCAGGAGTGACTATTGCAACCTATGCAGACGATACGGCAATTTTAGCTTCGGGTAAAAAACCTGAACAAGCCACGTTAAAGCTGCAGTGAAGTCTAGTCCAAATAAACAACTGGTTCAACAAGTGGAGAATTAAAGTGAACACCACCAAATCAGTACAAGTTACATTCCCGCTGAGGAGAAAGACTTGCCCCCCAGTGAACCTGGGTGGTAGGGAGCTGCCTCAGAGTGATTCCGTGAAATATCTTGGACTGCACTTGCACCGCAGATTGACATGGCATAAGCACATCGAAACGAAACGCCGTGAGATCAATAATAAATACAAGAGGCTGTACTGGTTATTGGGAAGAAACTCAAGATTGTTCATTGACAACAAAGTCCTCATCTATAATTATGTCATAAAACCAGTGTGGACCTACGGTATTCAACTGTAACATGTAACTCGAACAAAACCAAGATTCAAAGAACACAAAACTCAATCCTGAAGCAAATCAGCGACACTCCTTGGTTTATAAGAAACTCCGAAGTACATGGCACCTTGGCATACCTACAGTTAAAGAAGAAATAAATGCATATGCTCAGAAGTATAAGACTAGGAAAATCACCCCAATAAGCTGGCCGTTTAA
Organism: Nudaria mundana; assembly: GCA_963556515.1. Taxonomy (NCBI): domain Eukaryota; kingdom Metazoa; phylum Arthropoda; class Insecta; order Lepidoptera; family Erebidae; genus Nudaria; species Nudaria mundana. The sequence continues at coordinate 16,088,369 of OY748306.1, read as the reverse complement.
CTCACCTTGCCGGACTATTTCAACCGTCTCAAGAGACGTAGAACCCTGGACCTCAGCTGCATTGAGTGACCAAATATCATTATGGTAGATGTTTCTAGTGACAAATATCACCACCCGCAAATCATCATACAACACATCTGCTCATAGTCAGAAGACTGATTGCAAGATGCTATTTAAAAAATAAAATAAAAAAAGTTTCAAATAGTCCCTTTCCCGAAACATCCATTTCCCAAAATGCCCCCTTCCCGAAATGTTTATTTCTTCTTTTCTTTCTCAAAATGTCCCTTTCTTACGTCAGCTACGCGGTTAAACTGGGAATATTCAAATAAGATAAGCCAAGTAGTCAATCAACTTTTAATCACATAATTATAATGGGATCCCTCCTCTTGGCATAAAATTTTAAGGCATAATATAGTTTGGCATAACGTTTTCGCATAACTTTTATTACCATAATAATACTACTGCATAATAATCCTTTGGCATAATGCAAATGTTAGCATAACTATCATTTAGTATAATATGTTTTACCATAAGGAGTTGCATAAATTTTAAAGGCATAATGTTTATTCGTCTATTAATTATGAGCCATAAATATAAAAGGTCATAATTGGTTATTTATTATAATTTGCAAATTACTCGATTGCAATAGGTTAAGGTGCGGCGAGGGTGGCCCTTGGGCCACCCATGAGCCGCGAACATGTTTGTTTTTGTATGAATTATAATCAAACAAGTAGACGGTAGAAATGAAAAACTTACCTGTTCTCGATAAGCATTAGGTTCATGGATGTGATTTTAGTTTTATACTAAAGAACATTATGTGTTTATATCATTATGCGTTTCTAACATTATACTTTATAAAATTATGCTTCATTATTATTATGTTATTAGTATTTATGACAACAAGCATTATACCAAAATATTTATTTTTAATAATATTATGCCTTATGATCATTATGCTTCATTTCGTTATGCCAATGTAAATTATGTCTATTTGTTTTATGGTTTTCATTAGTAAACCAATTATAATCATTATCAAAATGTCAAAAGCAAATGCCTTTGCTTCTGATACATTATTTACTTGGCAAAAAATTAATATACCTAAATTGAGAATTTTAAGTTGAGCATCCACTAAATACACCATACGTCAAAATTTTGGAACAAATTTAAGAACAAATTTTGACATATTTTCACGTAGGTACTCAACGAACACTCAACTTGAAATTCTCAATTCAGAAACCGGCCGATTGTCGCTTCCGCTGCCTGTCCATCCCTAAGTATGCTTAGATCTTTAAAACTACGCAACGGATTTTGATGCGGTTTTTTTAATAGATTTGACTGATTGAAGAGGAAGGTACAGATTTCGTCAAGCGGGCGAAGCTTTAATTGAATCTAGATAATCTAAACAGCAAAACTTTCACCGTTCAGTAAAACTACGAACGGTAACATTCTACGGTGAAATTAGAACTTTCTTTACAAACAAAAATAAAACTACATTGTCATTTGTGCAGTTCCAAGTAGCAGTTTAACCGTTAACCTTAATCATTGCAGAGCACACGCCTCTTGGTTTCGTGTCTACTTACGATCACTCGAGAGTTTAACTTTTTTATTCTTTCTTTAAACTCTGGAGTGTTCTGGTTACAAAGATACCGTAAAAGCCAAATGCAAAGGGATAAATACGAGGAATAGATACAGCAAATTGTAGTGTCGCTTCTTGTCTATTTCAAGCCCTTTCTCTTTACTTCAAAATATTACATTCAAATAATATTGGATGAAGTTTTCTAATGTTACACGATAGAAATGGTGACAACTACAACACAGCAGAAGAATACGACAAAGATATCATACCACCCGCAACATACGGTAGGTTATACAAGCGAAGTGAACAGCGAGCTATTGAGCATATTTCTGGCTAGTCAGACAGTCTGGTGAGACACTAAATATTGTACAAAAGACAATAAAATATACTAGTAACTTAACAATAACAAGTATGGCGGCTGACTTCATTACAAAATAATTATGAACAAAGTATGATTGTGAAGTAAGGAAAACATTTTGTCTAATTTACGATGTCGAATAAAACTATAAAACACCCGAATCTACTAATAACTTAAAAACTCAAGATCAAGATTTCTGATGCCCTAATCTTCTTGCACTCGGTGCACGAAGGCGAATTTTTCACTTCATTTCACCACTCAAAATTACCGGCTCTAAAACAGGATATGGGATATTTAACTTGGGAAGAAATGTGGGCGAAATTAACGCCAAAGACAAGACATGATTTTGTAGGTAACACATAGACATGGTTTTTAAACGATGTCAAACAAGAGGTTCTGAATTCGTCGGAATCTTTTTATTATATGTTTACAGATTTAATTTCGAAGACGCTAGAACCGATTTGGAAAATTCTTTTCAATACATCAACTTTATATTCGGATGTACTATTGTTATTAAAACAATGTTCGGTTTACACTTACAAAGAGTTCAAGGCACGCATATTGGCAGACGATTACGTAAGTTAGCAAAGCGAATGCAACATAAATACAAGTGTCTGCCGTAATCAATGCAAAATATACGCGTGATTGTTGAAATTATTCACTTCACCAGTCGCGCCTATGAAGCATGGTAAAAATCATTCGACCAGCGTACACGTCGCACCATTATAATGATAAGAATCTATGGAACCCAAACGTAGTACCCTAAGGCCTTAGCCTTTGAGGAGAGCCTATGGTGGAAGATAGATTACCTTAATAGCATCCCAGTCGCCAAAACTAAAAAAAAATCCTACTACATATTTAAGTGGTGAAGATTTTCAAAGATAGACGACGAAACGTGTTTGAAGTCGATTTGTGTGCAATTTTACAGAGTAAATTATATCTTGATGACTGTGATAGACACAGAAACACATACAAATACATATCTTTTAAATTCGTTCAAGAATTAGACAGGAAGCGAAAGTATGTAGTCGTTCCGCTTGTCAGCTATCTCTATTTCGTTTCCTATTACTTTGTTGTTGTGATATGCTATCATCAGCTTTGCAGGCGAAATGGTTTAACCCATCACTTCTTTATGCAACGTGGTGATGAACTATGTGAGCAGCTATGCCTATACCCCAGAGGCGGTTCGGGCCAATATTGTACGATCTACAAAATTAGTTTCGGAGTCTTGGTAACAATGTGTTTCTGTCATTTCTACTTTTTATCATAAATAAAAATTTAGAATAAATTTTCAACTTTTGAATAAAACTACTTTAAGCCAGAGATCCGCAATGCAGTTGTTTTGCCCTGAAATTATGATCGCCGGAGAGCTAAACTTTAACGCCGCTTTAATCGATTGGGGACATTTTCTCTTGTTTTCAAGGGCTTTTGTGTGAAACAAATGATTGCAAACAGTAAATTTTCACGATACAACAAATTGTGCTACAACGCAGTTCTGTGATTCTTTGTTTGTTGTGATCGAATATTGTCGGGATGAACATTTTATCGTCATTTTATCAACCACTGGATATAGCACTCCGTTTAGAAATATTTCGATAAAATCTACCATTTTCCAACAAGTATCCAAAAAAGATCCATTTCGAAGAAGAATTGGATTTTTTTTGGATATTTGTAGACCAAACCAAAATAGGATAGCTTTTTTGATTTATGAATTTTGCAAAGTGAATTACAGTTTTAGAATAATCAAATAGCATAGTCGTCCGATATCAGTGACTAAGATCTCATACCGTATTTTAGGTCATGAAGATAGTTTACCTTCTGTGGTAAAATTAGTACTTGCAAGTCATTAACAAGACAATGTTCGGGTGTACTGTAAACAACTAAACATCCACCGCGTGGCGAGACGCCATTATACGCACACATGTGTACAATATAAATTTAGACTATGCGCGGGAGTTTCGATAATATAGGATCATGCAACTCAGCATAGTTGAATGTCATTTTAAATCCTGCTGTAGTAGAACATAACCAGGCGGCTACACGACTCGACGAATAGCGAGTGAAATAGCGAGGAGCATCGTGTGGCCACTTACTCGCCTCGCTGCTCGCCAGGCCGCTCGCCTCATCGAGCGAGTTAAGTACTCTTCGTACGTGATACTGATAAGATAAGACTTGCGCTCGAACCCAGATCACAGCTCTCAGATCTCAACTTATAACACACAAGTTATACAAGGCGCGTGTGGCCACTAGGGAAATATTATATAGGAGGTGGACATCGTTTGGCCGCAGCATAAGACTTATTATTGAACAGAATTGACAGTCGTAGAGTAAAATGACTAGAACTAACTAGCGCCAGTGCAGAGAAAAAAAATATAGATTTTTTCCTCTGAGCTTTGGGTTTCCAGGAGTCCAGTGCTAACTATTTGGAAGATCTCGCCCTTTGATATGGATCGGTCTACTTATAGACAGAATATATCACATGCTATCGGTGCTAACATAGTTATGTCTAGCCTTTTGGGGTAAAAGGCGTGCTTCTTAAATATTATTTATGCTTACACTACCTTTCTTATGGGCTAGAATCTCAATAAAATGTGAAAAAACAGCATGGAGTTCTTCTTAAATGGTATTAGGAAGTATTTACAGAATCGACAATGCGTTTGTTATACTTATGATGTTCCAGGTATCTGTAGGCTACGTGGCCAGTACTCCTGATTAGTTTTAGCCATATCATAATCATAACATGATCATCACTACATATTATAAAACAAAGTCGCTTTCGTCCGTATGTATGCTTAGATCTTTAAAACTAAGCAACGGATTTTGATGCAGTTTTCACTAATGGATAGAGTGATTCTTGAGGAAGGTTTTTGTGTATATCGTCCGCTAGTATATTAAATAAAAAAAGAAACTCGTAAAACTAGCCGCCAGGACGTAGAAAGGTTAACTAACATCCATATCGTATTCTATCGGCAGAGAACATAATTCGCAAGCGTAGGAAGCCACCAATCTCTACTTTATTGAGTAGAATAACAATAGATTCAAGCCTCAGATAAAATATTAAGTTTTGTTGTAGCAACACAATCTAGAATGCCTTTGTACAATGCTTTTGTTTGGTATTTGTTTCGTCAACTACAATAGGGAAACAATATAATAGCAGCACTTGAATAGGATGGCAGTTTCCTTTACAGGTATTCACATTTTTTAGTCTAGTTTGAACGATAGTAACGAAGTATTTTCGTATTTAAAAGTTATGCTTACATATAATCATTCTGAATGAATGTCTAGAACGAATCTGTTTATCAATAACAACAGAACGACAGACTTTAATTTCCGTTCTTCTCACATTCCTCTTAACCACATAGGTAGACCTATGTGGCTATTTCCCGCGTTTGGTTTTGCAGTTCAACCTTATGTTGCAAAGGACTCTCGAACCCTAATTTCAAGGAGTCGTCTCAATTCGGCAAGACTCATGGTTTTAAGGTTGAAATCTAACAGCAAACCCAGACCGAGCCATTTAACAGAGACAAATCTAAAAAGGAACTCGAGTCTTCAAGAAAAACTCAACTTGAAGCTGAAGCAGAAATGTTATTTTATGGTGTTAAAAGTATCCGCTTACCAGTAATCTCCTCTCATCGTCCTTCAGTCGTTGTTCAGCCTGTCTCCTGCGACGGTCCTCGTCTCGTTTCTCGCGTTGCGCTTGCGCGGCGGCCGCGTGCGCGCGCAACTCGTCCAGCCGCTTTCTTTGTTCCGCCTCTCGCCTTTCACGGGATAGCCGCGCTCGATCTAGCGCTTCTGTTGGTAAAGAGGATATTTTCAAAATTTCATAAGGGTCCCATTAAAATCTTAGGGGCCTAAGCCAACCTGCAAATACACCTGCCGAATACTGCCGATCAACCGACGATGCTCGGCGCCTAAAACTTAAGACCAACAAGTTACTGGCGTGATGTGGGCGTACGTAGGTCACACTATAAGTTTTGCGTAACTTAAAAAAACAACATGTTAAAACCAAAATATTATGTTTATTGCTTTTCAAGATACTCTCCTTTACATTTTAAACATTTTTACATGCGATCGAACCATTTTTTAAAACAGGAGGACCACAGATCTGAAGGCATGTTTTCTAGGTGCTGATTGAACGCTATCACTGCCTCTTCGTAGTTGGTAAAAGTGAAACCTCTAATTAAATCTTTGATTTTGGGGAAAATACAGAAATCATAGGGTGCTAGGTCGGGGCTATGCGCAGGATGGGTGACGAGTTGTACTTTTTCGGAAGCTAAAAATGACTTTGTTTTGTTGGCCGTGTGTGAAGAAGCGTTGTCATGATGTAGGAGAACGCGGCTTTTGGGTCGTCTTTTCGAACTTTTTCTAACACCCTGGGTAAAAAACAATGGTAGAATACCACTCGGCATTAACACTCTTTTGATCTTCAAGTGGAATTGTACAGATGGTACCCGTAGCTGAGAAACAAAACGAGATCATTTTTTTACCAACGTTTCTCGCCTGCCTCACTTTTGTTGACTTGTTCTCATTTTCAAACACCCATTCAAAAGATTGCTGTTTTTTTTCGGGTTCAAAACAATAAATCCACGTTTCGTCTCCTGTGACAATGTCATAAACAGCATTAGAATGTCCGTGATCGTACTTCAGTAGCATCTGTGAGCACCATTCCACGCGAGCCCGCTTCTGCTTCGCAGTCAGTTCATGAGGGATCCAACGACAACAAAGTTTCCGAACTTTCTATTATTCGTGTAAAATTTTCTGGATTTGACTCATACCAATCCCCAATAGTCCTCAAATTGTCTCATAGGTAATCTGCGGGTTTTCTCCAATTAACCGCTTAACAGTAGCCACATTATTTTCGTTGACGGCAGTTGAAGGCCGCCCTTCACGAAATTCGTCATGTAAAGAAACTCGACCTCTCTCAAATTCAGCAAACCTCTAAAATCTTTTCGACTTAATTCCATTTTCGTTGCATACGTTGAACTTTAATGTGTAATAAAAAATAATTGACAAATGATTTCCCGCCAATTGTTTTTTTATTTCTAAGAAGGTTGCAACGTTTAAAAAAATATCACATTCGAAATTCAAATAGTACCGATTAGTTAGAAGTGCAAAACTTTTAGTGTGCCCCATGTATAAGCCTTCCTTCCTTCAGGGAAAAAAGCATGCTAGAAATTTCTTAATCTTTTGATTGTTGTGCATCTACAACGTCATATTTTTAACGGTAGAATCATAGAACATCCTAAATCGTGTTGATGAAAATGTGTAAAATAATATCAATTTCGTATTTTATTAACACTATAATCAACTAGGTGAAGGGCGAACTTAAGAATTCAGAAGTGGGTAAACGGTTTTGAAGATTAGGACCATTGCACAGTAAAGTGACATCATTAGCTATATTACGTAACTTTATATTATAATGTGAATTTAATTGAATTACTTTAGTTGTAGGTAACCAATCAATTGCATCGAAGATCAGGGATCGAATGTTTGAACTCATTATTCTGAAAAAGTATCAGGCGATCATAACAGAATAGGAGGTTCTGGTTTTGAAAATGGAAAAAATGTATTGTTTGATAACTGGTTATGAAACAATGAAATAAAATCCATGTTCATAACCAGAACCTCCTATTCTGTTATGATCGCCTGGTACTTTTTCAGAATAATGAGTTCAAACATTCAATCGGTTTTCACTGAATTTAAAATCTTGAAGGCTCTTATGTTGTTATTATTCCAGATACATTTGAGGTGGACGGTGGAAATTTTATATTTCCAACGTAACACCCAGGTGGTCACAGGTGGTCCGCTGTAAAAAAAAACTTCCCACGGTCCACCCAGGTGGTCTCAGCAGGTGAACGGTGGTAAATAAGCGGATTAAAATTGTCAGAAATGAAAGCTATCGATATTGCACAGGTAAGGGTCACCGCTCTCGACCTATACCTAAATTAAACCCACATTTATAATTATTTTTATAATTATATAGTCCGAGACCTGGGCTTTAGGATTTTGTTGCATTTGATCGCAAAGCTGCTACTTTTTATTAAATTCATTCGGCTTTTATTAAAAAATACTGGCAAATTATGGGTGTATAATGCACCTCTGCCTACTCCTTCGGGATATAGGCGTGATATGTGTGTGTGTGTTATAAATAGCATAGTTATTGGGTATATTAATAAATTGGACAATTATGATAGTGAGAAAACGTCATCGCTCTATAAATAATTACGATACTGTTAAGTGATTTTAATTGGATTAAAAAAGTATAAAAAAACTACCGCAGTTGTGTAAGAGAAGCCTAGATATCAAACTAGAAAGTACTGAATGTTTTTTACATGAAAGTGCTGAATGTTGTTATTTGTTTGTTAGTTTCATTTTCAGATTCAGAAACATTTATTTTAATGAAACGTAACGGTATAAAATGAAGTCGCTTAGACTTTTAAACTACTCAACGGATTTTAATTAAGTTTTCAACGATAGACTCATTCAAGAGGAAGGTTTATATGTTATAGAGAAGAACCGGCGAGTTGTTTCATTAAATTATAAACTAATAAACTTCCACATGAAACATTGCATCATGAAAACCATGTGAAAATCCGCAGGATTAGGATGCGCATAATCATTAATTACATTTCGTGGTCTAGTGGTAACCGACAATGTTAAAACATTGCAAAGGTTAAGCAACATCTAGTCAGGCCGGTCTTAGGATGGGTGACCATGTCTTAAGACACTGAGACCCCTCCGTGCCTCGGAGAGCACGTTAAGCCGTTCGGTCCCGGTTGTCATACGAACATCTATGGCAGTCGTTAGGGGTAGTTGGGAGTCCTTAATCAAAAATATCGAAGTTCAGCCGAATCGCAGTTAGACTGGAAAGTCAACCCCAACTGAATTGGGAAAAAGGCTCGGTGAATGATGACTAGCGGACGCCCGCGGCTTCGCACGTCAAATTATATACACAAAACCTTTCCTCGAAGACCACTCTTTCCATGGGCGAAAACTGCATCCAAATCCGTTGCGTAGTTCTAACTAAGCATACATACGGAACGGGCGACTTTGTTTTATTCTATGTTATGATGTCGGGATATTAGACGTAAGACTTGAGACGCTTTGTGAGAATAGATATCATAATACTTTGGAAAACCTCTGGCATACAGTAAAATTAGGTTACAGGCTAACATTTACACATTGAATCACTCGTTTCCTGCCACTAATTCGGACGATAATATAGCCCAAACATCGTCGTGTGGGACGATAATACAAGGTATAATGTATTTCCTTTTACAAATCATAAAAAAATGAATCATAATAGCTATACCTACCTCTAAATGGATAAGGTGCTCGACTGTCAAGTCATAGCAAAGTTTTATTTAAAAAAAAGGGCTAAGTGCGAGTCGGACTCGCGCCCGAAGGGCTCCTTACCAAAACGACAAAAAATACATCTGTGTAAAGGAGATTGCCCACTTTGCAATGGACCGCCGTTTCGTAACAAATAATTTTGCATGACAGCGAAAATCGGATGTTAAATTGGATTGATATCGTACTTTCATAGGAAATAAAAAATATTGTTATTTTGTGGGGCTTTTTCTCATTCTTCGTTTTGCCGTTAAAATAAGAGATTAGTTTTGAAGCAAATGTCCATCAATCCGTCAAATCCATTTTGTCCAAAAAGTGCTAATCGTTACATGGATGAACATGGATTTAATTCAAATAAGATAGAAGTAATAGTTTTAACACACTTATAAATAAACCTGAAAATGTAATACCTACTACTACTACTGACTCGAACAAAATCGTATGTGGAGTTTAAACTTTGATATAATTCGTGGTGTAATCGTTTTTAATTGTCTTCTTACTCAAATGCACTATGTCGGACTGGATGTCATGATTCGAATTTTACGATTCTAGATTAATCCAGAAATGGTTAGTACCTATATCTTATTCAATTAAGTTTTGTATTCAGTACTTGTAACATACTTGAAATGTATGTAAGAGTAAATTAGTATATTATGTTATGTTCCACAATATTGAATAGATAATGTTATGCAGAGATGTGTCATGTCCCAAGATTTTTGGTCGCCATAGTAATTATAATTAATTAAATTACTTTGAAATATTCCGCCACATGCAAATTACGCAACTCTCGTATTTATTCATGCACAAGACCGCCCGCCACTTAAAATTAGGCTGAAAGAATAGAGAAATTATTTTGAAAATAAAATAAATATGAGAGTAGTGTTATCGTGCAAAAAATAATAAACAACCTCGACACGTGTTTCGCCCCCAACCAGGGGCATCATCAGGTTGTGGGAAGAAATAAAAAACCTTAGGATATAAATAGGTGCGGTTTACGAGTTGTGGCTCATTCGGGCGCCGTGCGCCGAGACATCGACATCGCCTGATGAAGCCCCTGGTTGGGGGTGAAACACGTGTCGAGGTTGTTGATTATTTTTATACATTTCAAGTATGTTCAAGTACTGAATACAAAACTTAATTAAATAAGATGTAGGTACTAACCATTTCTGGATTAATCCAGGATCGTAAAATTCGAATCATGACATCCGGTCCGACATAGTGCATTTGAGTAAGACGACAATTAAAAAGGATTGCACCACGAATTATATCAAAGTTTAAACGCCACATATGATACGATTTTGTTCGAGTGAATTAAAAGATTGTTAAAAAAATATTATATAATTTATCAATTTACTTAGGTAGCCATACACTATTTAGGTATTTAGGTTTTTAAAAAAGAAACATTGGCATTGGGCATCGTCTTATCACCTTTGTAACTATCATGGTCATGAGATAGGTACACCGTGGTGACGGACGCACGCACAGCGTAGCTTAGTAATAGGGTTCCCGTTTTACCCTTTGGGTACGGAACCCTAAACACTATAAAATCTTGTTAGGATTTGTGAGTTTGTGAGTATGATGACAAATTATCTTATTCACGTTTCATTCATAATCATGATTTAGATAAGAGCTCACGTCAGCTGTACTTATCATTATCGGGAAGATTTGCTAGAGTATGCATCATCCATTAATCATAGCTTGGTTTAACAAGTAGGTATTTTCCCAGGGAACACCCAAATACTCCGAAAAACTTTATTCCGAGTTTCGATGTTCCGATTTTCAATAGTCCGAATTTCATAATACCTAAGAATTGTAATGTCTATTATTAAAAATCACGAAACTTATTTTACCGAAAGTCATTAATGCGATTTGTTAGTTTTCCGATTTTCGTTCGTTCGAAGAGTCAAATGCTCGAAGAGTTCTCGATCCGAAACACAACATTCCGATTTTAAATACTTCGAATAAACTAAAAGTCAACATGTTTGTTCTACAGAATTTAGTGACAGAAAGAAATCGCTGCAGAACCAACTTCATGCAGTCTGGTCTGGGTATCTGGAATGGGTAGAAGTGGGTTAGGTTAGGTTAGAACTGTGACCACAACAGAGCGCGAGCTGAGCGAGCGAAGCGAGCGTGCCGCGGCAGCGGCCGGCGAAGCGCCGGAATCGATCTGTATTATATAAAAAAATGGGGAAACATACTTTGGCATGTGACCAGGGAAACAAAATGTTTTTATTCGAAACAAAAGTAAACAATCATGGTTTTAAATGAAAACTATTATACCTACTTCTCTCTGATGAGCAATTATGTGTTTATGTGTCTTGCTATTTAGGTATTTTAATAATCAGAATTCGTATTGTTGATGTTTCGAAATATTATTAAGTCGGACTTTTTATTATTCGATCTATTGAAGCTCGGTATTTTGAGAGTAGTAATTATAAACGTCAGGAATATTGAAATTTAGGAATTATAAAAATAGATAGAATATATGATCAATCGGAGTTGTTATATTCGGAATTTTGAACCAGTCGGAATTATGAAAATATATATAAGTATTTGTGAGTGACGAAATAAAGTTATTTGTATTTATGTAGTGTACCCATTTTCCCATGCTTTATCTTAATTTGGGTCTATTCAACAAAGACAATCGAGTAAATTAATACATCAATCAAACTTGTAATACGCACGTGAATATAAATATCGAATCCAACAAGATATAAGGTGCAGTTTACAACATTACATTACGGTACCTCCAAACTAGTCCAAACCCTAACATGACCGACGTGACCCAATTAAAAAACCACTCGGACGAAATAATCGATAAGTTGAATGAAATGAATCGAGTCCCAATTGTTCATAACAATATTGTAATAGTTTATTGATGAGGAATGTAGCGATCGCCACTTGCTAGGTCGACGTGCAACCGCTTTTGGTAGCGGATGGTATTTAGATCGAATACAATCGCAGTAATTGAAACGAATCGATTATAGTTATTAGGAATTTGTACGAGACGTAGGTAATCATGGGAATTGCGGTTTGGTTATAAGTTGTACTACTCATCTAAACAGATAATAGTAGGCTTTGATAGCTGGATGATTAGTTACAAGAGTGACTATCGTATAATCTACACAGAGAAAATTAGATGACATTTACGAGGCCAGGACAAACGCGTTTCGCATCGCTGAACACAGGGCCGAGAGGTTAAGGGCCCAGATCGTGAAAATCACCGAAAAGAGTGTTACGATTTTTCATATTTAACCTATTTACATATGATTAATGACAACGATAATTTGTATATATTAAAATGAAAGACCAAAAATGATGTTAGTGCTAATTTTAACTCTTAAAACCCTGTAGTTGTTATATAATAAACGTCAACAAACGCACAAAATTGAGAAAAAAATCGAAAACCTGCCTTCGTATTTTTCAGATTTAACCCAATAAATCAACACAAATTGATAAAAAGAAACACTTTTTGAACACTGAAAAAGCCAATAAATATAACCATGTACTTTTTTTTGTACCTTTACAAACAAAGACTTCCCCTTTTAAAGCCCTAAAATCTAGATATGTTTTACGTAAATTCTCCATAGAAAAATGTATGCAAATTCAAACGCGTCCCGATAGAACGATCGTCGCAACTAATCGCCAGTGCGCCATAGAATTTCAAAGTGACTCCACGCGTGTCGGATGCTACAGCAAAATTACGTGTTGTGAATTTGTGTTTTTTGTGAAAAACTGTAAGTACAATATTTTTATAACTAATTTACTTTCAGTAAATAGAAAGTACCGATATAATGAAAGTCTGAAAGAAAACCATGATGGAACTAGATATAAATCGTAAGAAATACAAAATTATTTACTTTGTTGCGTAGGTCATTTTATGAACCTTGTAAAGTAGGTATCAATTCAGGCTTGAAACAATCAAAGCCCTGCCCACCTTATTTTCTCGAGATATGAACTGGCGGGGTATATAGTTCTCTGCACGACATACATAGATTTTTCAACATGATAAAGGCAATAGGGGTATCATAAACGTAATTGGTAATCGAGAGTCTCTTTTCGCAGGATAATTTGCTGAGTGCCATGCCAGCGAAAAGAAAATTTAGTACGCATTATAAAAACGTGAAAGCCAAAAGATCTCGGAATAAAATGTAAGTTCCTCCCTACTTATTTATTTACCTGCCTACTTGACTACGTCTTGTCCTAAATACCAAGAAAAAATTTACTAGATTTGTGTTAGTGTCAAGTAAAAATCCTAGTTTTATTACTTTTATTTGTGTGTATGCTTATCATGTCTTAGTAGTAATAATAATATAATCTATTTGCATTTTGAACAGGGTAGGTACATTACAAAGCAAATAGGTACAATGATTTAGATCGCCTGATTCAGACATATACCTACAACAGCATGTAAATATTGATTTGACATGTAATTAGATAGGTACACAATTAGGTATGTCAGTCTAAGAAGAAAAATTACAATGTCCAGTAGGTAATAATTACGTAATTTCAATATCTATATAAGTAATAAAGTCAATTTCTATAGGAACAATTTTCATAATAATAAATTTTATTACATAATATAGTATTAGTTTTCATATATTTATGTATTTCAAAGCAATGAGTTTGCTTACACTATTATTAGTTACAGTATTATTAGTTTTCATGTTCATCATGTCTAAATATGTGGAAGTGGAAGTAGGTATGTTTCCAATCAGAAATTGCACGGGCGCGCGCGCGCCGTGCCTGGCGTAGGGTTGTACAAAAATTACAAAATAAATAAAAAGTGGATATTGATGAATAATATTTCCAGTACTGAAAATGAAGAAAACCTTCAGGCCGAGACTCCGAGCAACACTGCTACGCGCTGTATAGAGGTAAGTTGTTATACGTAATTCTTGTAGACTTGTTACATAAATAAACAAACTAGCTAGTGATGGGCGAAGACAAAATCTCAGTACCTACAGTTTTTTTTTGCAATATTTATTATTTTCATTGTGAGACAAACACATACTTCTCAATTACTTTCTCAAAAGAAAATTCACGTTCAAATCTCGTATTTTACCAAAATCAAGATTTTTTTTTGTAAAATATTATCTTTTACGCGACTGGTGTACGTATGTATGTATGTATACTAAGTAATATATCTTTGTGGCACGATAAGTTCAAAATTATTGAACCGATTTTAATGTTTTTAGTATCATTAGAATTGTCTTCTAAGCCCGAGTGACATAGAATAAGTGACGCCATAAAAAACCAATACGTATAGCGTAAAGGAAATTTATAATTTCTGTTCATCACGAACATAATATTGTATGAATTCTTTTGCACTTTTATATTTGTCTTCGTCAGTTATGAATATAAATAAATAAACAATAAAAATGTTAAAACCCGACAGATTAAAAAATGAAAATGTGTAATAAAAATAAATAACAACACCATTGTAATATAGCGTATTTAGCAGTCGGGGCCTATTTCTAAAGAAATATTTAGCTAGTCAGGAATATCTTCGAGCCTGTGAGGATTTCAATGGGTCTCAACTGTTGAATTCGATTTATTACAATAGTGTTCTTATTTATTTTTATGTAACATAATTCAAGACCGTAGACTTGTTTTCTTTTTACCTTTTGAGTTTTTATGCATATAGTCGGATTTATTAAATTTATGACGTGATAACGTCTTATAAATCGATGAACACCGGCAACACGCACAAAAAAGTGTCACATTATGTCACGCTAGGGTCAAGCGAGAGCGCAGTACAAGCGATGGAGAATAATATTATGACGTTATCCGATAAAATTATCGTCCTAAACCGACTTTACAAGCAACCAGTTTTTTATTATGTTTATTTATTCACTTTCATAATTGACGAAGACTGATAAAAACGTTTAAGATTTTGATCTAGTGTTCTGTGTTTCAAAGATGTATTCTAAGGGAGTTCTTAGCTATGTTTGAAGAAATTTGGCCCATACCTTTTGAATTATTTTTTATAATAAAAATCAAGCCATTATCTTTCTTTACAGGAACTAGTTATTGACAACCGTCAAGAGGGAAAGGTGGATGAAGTGGAAGTTGGGCGTAGAGTAGTGGATATTTCTTTTTTTTTTTAAAGCTCTTCAGGCCATAGGGGACCACGGTCCAATGGATTGTAAGTTAAGTTACCTCAGTATAATAGGTGAAGTAAAAGTTGGTCTGGACTCAAAACTCATCATAAAATGTAGTATGTGTAATATGAAATTTACTGTGTGTTTGGTTGAAAAGAAAGAAGATAGCATGGAAGTGAATCATCAAATTGTGTCTGGTATCATATCATCTGGTGGGAGCTACTCTCAGTTAAAAACATTAAGTGCCGCAGTAGCCCTACCAATCATGTCACCTTCATTGTACAATGAAATTAATAATACGGTTTGCGATTGGTGGGAAAAGACAGCAGCACATTCCATGGCAGAAGCTGTCAAGGAAGAAGCGGAGTACGCAGTGTCTATAGGTAGTGTTGATAAAAATGGTACACCATTAATATCTGTTGCTGTTGACGGTTGTTGGAGCAAGAGATCTTATGGTAAGAATTTTTCCGCCTTATCCGGCGCAGCTGCGATAATTGGCATTAAAACTAATAAAGTATTGTTTTTTGGAGTTAAAAATAAATACTGCGTAGTCTGTGCACGAGCCGCAAAGAACAACAGTCAGCCCCCGGAACACCATTGTTTCAAGAATTATTCAGGATCATCTACCGGGATGGAATCGACCATAATAGTTGAGGGGTTTAAACGTTCCTTTGTTGATCACGGTGTAATTTATAATAAATTTGTAGCAGACGGCGATTCCAGTACTTATAAAAAAATATTAGATTCGCGTCCGTACGATAATTTAATAGTAGAGAAAATTGAATGCAAAAATCATCTTTTACGAAACTACTGCAATAGCTTGGAGAAATTGTCGAAAGACACTAAGTATCCTTGCGAGTTGCGGAAATTCCTAAAAGAAAGGTATTTGCGTTTAAGAACGGGTGTAAAATGCGCGATTAAATATTGGGGGGATCAAAATCAGTCACTCGAAGAAAAAATAAAAAATCTTAGTGAAGATATTCTAAATGGTCCACAACACGTATTTGGTAATCACCAACATTGCAAGGAGTATTTTTGTAGACCTGACACTCGTCGAATAGAACCTGTTGGGTTACTTCCAGCAATTGTTGGATGCGGATTAATGGACGCGGTAGAAATTTTAAGTAAAAGACTGTCATATCATTCTAGAAGTTTAATTCATAATTGCACAAGTAATATAGTTGAAAGTTTTAACGGAGTAATTGCCAAATTAGTTGGGGGTAAGCGTGTAAATTATTCTTCCCGTGGTTCTTATGCGGGCCGATGCGCAGCTGCTGTTGTGTCTTTTAATACGGGATCGATTCATAGTAAAACTCATGAAGTCATATTTAAATCTAGTCCTAATCCTAAGATCGCGAAAGTGGAAAATAGTAATCGTAGAAACCGTTTAATTGCTAAACCTAAATTAAGATTGAAAAAAAGCCACAGCGCTGTATCGAAAGACGCTCACTATGGACCAAACTGCGAAAAACCTGATCTGAGTCCAGAATTATATGAGAAAGCCAAGTCATCTTTTTTAGTTGATTTAAAGTTGTCTTGTGCTGAAAGAGAGGAGCTTGAAAGGTCGACCCATTTGCAAAGAAGTAGTGCTGAGTGGATGAGTACAAGGAGAAAATTACTAACCTCATCATCGTTCGGGGAAGTTTGTAAAAAACGAGAGAGCACAAGTTGTGCTGCTCTTGTTTGTAAAATCGTTTATGGTAGTAATATCTCCAGTTTGCCTGCTGTACGGTACGGTATCGAAAACGAAGAAACTGCAATTAGACAGTTAGAAATTCAAGAGAATATTAGTATACAAGGTTGCGGTTTGTTCGTCGACGATCAATATGAATTTCTTGGTACTACACCAGATGGCATTTATGCAAACGGTTTAATTGAAATTAAGTGCCCACATTCTTTAGCTGGCATGACTCTTGATGAAGCAATGGCCAAACATACCTTTTGGGTTAAGGACAAGGCTTCCAAGGGTTATGTCATAAATAAAAATCATTACTGGTATTTCCAAATTCAGGGACAGCTACATATAACTAAAAGAAACGTTTGCATGCTTGGCATCTGGTTTGGTGCTACTGTACCTATGAAAGTTTATATTATAGAAAAGGACGACAAATTTTGGAAGGAGAAAATGGAGATGAAATTAGTTAGATTTTATTACGATTGCCTCCTTCCAGAATTAGTTGATCCTCGGCAGTCACGAAGCATGCCTATTCGTGACCCGCCCAATGTCATAGAGGCTATGAAAGAGAGGAAAGAAATAGCTTTACGTGTTTTGAAAGAGAAGAACGTCTAATGATTTTGAAAGAGACTGAGGTAACTTAACTACCCAGCCGGTCGATTCACGTAAACACGCCAGTTCAAAAGTCGTTTTAACTTAGAAACTTAGAAATCGCCTTTTGGTTTTCTGTTTTTAACGCACTTACTTATCTAGTCTTGGATTGTCATAAATCTTCCAATAGCTCAATTTCTATACAATTCCTATACGATTTTGAAGAGTTACCTGGTGTAAACCCAAGGTCCGATCCTAATGAAATTAAAATGTGACCACACGGGATCACCAGCTTTCAAATAAAAAAAAAAATCATCAAAATCGGTTCAAAAAATACAGCGAATTGAGAATCTTCTTCTTTTTTTAAGTCGGTTAAAAAGTGTGCGAAGTGACATTTTTAAGTCACTACGCTACGGTTTTTATTACGTGAATCGGGCAGCTGGTAACATTTTCATTCTGATAGGTTTTGCAATAGCAATTGATTTTATCATCAAATTAGTAGAAATCAGAATTTGATCAGTAATCATTAAAATGAAAAAAACATTAGAAACTCTTAAACTCATATTTTGTTATTGTTTACTTTCGTTTAATTAAGTATATGAATAATTTATAAATTTCATGTTTGTATATAACTAATTTTTGTACAACCCTAGCGCCGCTTTTTAGGTGGCGACTCATATTTTGTTTACTTTTAATTATATGAACCATTTTTATACTTGTGTTTCATTTATTGACAATTTTTTGTACAACCCTAGAAGATTTTTTAGATTGCGAGGTGATCGTAAGCAAAAAGTATTTGAGTTTACGCAATAGGCACATTTCCTTGCGTAGATATAAACACTAGCGAGGAAAGGCGTGATGCTATTTCGACCGTACTTCCTACTGAATTTGCAATTATTTTATTGAATGAAAATTTTACGAAATAAGAATAAACTTTGGTAGTAAAATTACAAATAAATACATAGGTACTCGTAGTTGGAATTTTAGGTAAGTAGAATACAAAAAGGTCAGTCCGGACCTGCTCTTGATTGTTTATTATAAATAGAAAATCATAAAAATTGTGTCTCAAACTACTCTTATTTATTTATCTAGTAATTAGGATCATTTTATAACGAAAACTACTCTTGGAATATTTTACAAATAGGCAGTCGTTTATTTCCAATAATTCAACATTTTTGTTATGCTGTAAATATTCAACTTCAATAACAATAACTCAACGTGGAACGTTTGTCGCAAAACATTTTCAAAATCGCGCTCTCTGGGTCATTCACCCGCCCGTCGGATGATTCGGGCAACAATAGCGCTGCTGTCGCTCAAAATCGACTTTATCCGTGCGCGGTCTGGGCCCTTAAGATAACAAAAAGAAATATTGTTGTCTATCGACACGAGAAGAAATGCCTATTGATGCACTTTCCAAAGCACCGTAAAGAGCGGGTAACCTCTGGATTCTTTTACTAATATGTAGCTGTATCATACCTTGGAGTTAAGAGGCTTTATTCCGGGAATGTGATCTCTTACCGTAGGCATGAGCTAATTCAAAAATAAATTAAATCTCAAATATCTACCAAAATTGCAATGCAGCTTCTTCAGATTACAATATTCGTATGGCGCTTTGTGGGAGTAGGTATTTGTGGAATCTGCAGTCGCAGTAGGTTAGTCACTGTGACGCTAATTCAGACTGACATCATACTATCTCAACTTACACACCTACGAGGGAAATTGATATGATCGCGTGCTAAACATGTGAAAGCTTTTATAGTTAACCTTTGAAACCATAAACTAAGGAATTGATAAAATCTATTTTACCTAATGTGGCACAAAATTATGGTTGCCTGGTAATCCTTAACATTGATTGACTACCGACTTTAACATCTTATTTCTACCAATTTGTGTTCTTTTAAAGGTTGCCTGTAAGAGATCGCTTTTAGTGATAAGGCCGTCATTTGTACATAATCATACGATTTTTCTCTTATTTATTTGTATTGGTGTATAATAAAGTTTATTCTATTCTATTCTATTAAGTGATAAAGGAACAGATTGGATGAAAATTTTCACAAAAATAGTAAATTTTCTGGGTTTACACATAAGTGTTCATGAATTCCCGTGGGAATTGGAAATGCGAAAACTAATCACGCACGCAGAACCACAAGTAGTATACAAAGGTGTTATAGTAATTATTTAAATTTGGCCCCCGGCCGTCTCTGAAAATCAGTGCTGTCTGCCTTGCACCAGTAAGACAGCATTACGCTGAGAGACGGCCGTTTATTCCACTTATTTATTATTTGAAAACTATGGTAAGTACCTACATTTTTTTTTTCATCTTTATAGTGGTATAATAAATTATTTATTTCTTTCTTTCAATTAAAAAATACTGTATATACCTAAGTTGGACAAATGAAGGCCTCTAGATATGATTATACGATAGATCGCGGAAGACAACTGTGGAGAGGCCGTTACCTGTTACAAAAGAATGTACGAAGCCGGAAATTAGTACTCGAGAACTAATACATCCGATTATGGAGTAAGTAATCGATGGTTTGTTTGGAATGGTCCGATTTGTTTTATAATAATACAGCGGAAATACTGTCTATGGGCGTTACAGAATATCTATTAATAATATAAAAATAAATCTCTATTTTCCTTGGTGCGGCATGCGGCACCACGCGTTAACGTCTTCTTTTTGTTGGATTTGTCATTGTCAGGCGAAGGTTCATATAGGTACTTTCTATGTAGGAAAAATTAAGGAAGTTGAAGTCAACAATCGATCTAGGGATTCAAGAGAAAGGTTTATAAATATTATGTGGAGCATTGAAAGAAAATCGTCAGCATTCACAAACCCATAAGTCAGTTATGACATCACTTTTCTTTGAAATTGGTTCCTGGTTTATGAATTATGATTTATGAATAATATAAGCAATTAAGTTTGCTAACTTTTTCTCCATTAATTTACAATATGAATCGCAAAACGTATCGTCTTGGGCTGGACTTGAACCAAAGATTGGTCCTCTTCCAGGAGGAACTTTCTACCAACTGACCAAGACAATGGTGTCTGAGAATTATTATGTTTAATACAACTCTCATTTCATAAATATCAGATATGAATATAGTACATTATGTACTTTATACTTATCAACCACAATCTAAATAGAAACGATAAGAGAGATGTTTAGAACGAAATGCATTTGCGCAACAGTTTTCACTGGGGAAGTTTTACAGTTGTAGTGTGTAAAAGCCAATATAGATTGGCTTATCGGTTGATAGATTGTAATGAAGGTGAACGTGCTTCCTATCATGTAGGAATATTACATTTTTATAAAATATGACACTTGTTTTACAAAATTAATTAATTTACCGAGCGAAGCGTCTACATTTCGAGACTGGACAATTTATGTGTTCCGGGATATCGGCCACATTGTTTATCGGATCTCCACGAAACTGGGCAAGAGTGTTCTATGATTTAAGACAATTTTTTTATCGTAAACTTTTTTGATTAGGGGGGAAATCGGAGTAATATTTTTTTAATGTTCGCGAGCTCTACTTTCGACCAAATAGGCGACCACTAGTCTGAAGCGTTCTTTACGCACAATGAACGCTATCATCTCTCGATCATTCTCAATAATTATATGCTATAGGTAGGTACAGAAAGCAATAGTAGGTAGAATAGTAGATAATAAAGAAGTTGATGATTAATAGGTAGGTACTTAAATACTTCCTTAATGTTCGGACTAACTTCTGTTCTGGGTGATGGGATTTTGGTGGTTATAGATTTTGTATAGTGCCCGGTAACGGCAATAAACTTGCCCCCTATTACGTGGGACCAACAAAATTACTGGCAAAGTGTGGCTTTGTAATGCACCTCTGCCTACCCTTTCAGGGATATAGGCGTGTTGTATGTCTGATGTATTTTGTTCCATCCAGGGTATCGAACACGGAATCACGCGACAGAAGTAGTCACTGCAAGCAGACGCTCATTTCTTTGGTCACTACACAATTATGTTTTCAACAAGCTTTGCACCATTTGCAGGATGTAATTTGCAATTATAAAGGTTTATTATGATATATATGTTATCATTGGGTATATTAAAATGATATCAAAGTGATTACACAGTGATAAGTAATAATCGTTATCCTTATCTATCTACCCTATTGCCTGATATGTAACAGTTATGAATTACTAGAAGATCGCCACGGCTCCGCCCGCGTGATATACTATTCTCGTTCCCAGTTCCCGTGGGAACAGATTACCGGGATAAAAAGTAGTTGTACTCAGGGATAATGTAGCTACATATCAGTGACAGAATTTTCAAAATCGGATCATTAGTTACGGAGCCTATTCGCTTCAAAGAAACATTCAAATCTTTCCTTTTCATAATATTAGTATAGAAGTACCTATAGATGATGCAGAAAACGTAATATTACATCTTAACGTAATAGTACATGAACCCTATTACTGAGACTTCGCTGTCTGTCCGTCCGTCTGTCTTAGGCTTTATATTATAAACCATGATAGTTAGAAAGTTGAAATTTTCATAGATGATGTATTTCTGTTGCCTCTATAACAACAAATACTAAAAGACAGAATATAATAAATATTTAAGGTGGCCGCATACAACAAACGTGATTTAATTGATTGCCGTTTTGGTACCCTTTGTGCGCGAGTCCGACTCGCACCGGGCCGGTTTTTTTACAATCATGACAAAGTGGCAGATATAATTTCTAAGTAAGTAAGAATATTATGTTTTATAGAAATTTTACAACAAAATGAAAATCTGTTCATTTATATACGTACTAGTGGTCGCCCGCGACTTCATCCGCGTGGTAATTAGGATTTTTTCCCGTACCGTAGTATCGCGCACTGGGTTTGTCATCGTCGCTTCCTACTTACTTGACACTTATCGTCATATTTTGAACAATTCACACAATATCTTTATAAATTGTAGCCTATATGTTATTCTGATGTATAAGCATATATTATTGTAAAGTTGCATTAAAATCCATTCAGTAGTTTTACGTGAAAGAGTAACAAACATCCATCCATACATACATACTCACAAACTTACGCGTTTACAATATTAGTAGGATCACATAAATACGAACGACCAATTAAAAAATTAATAATTAAATTGATAATAAGAACAGGTCAAGTACGAGTCGGACTCGGGAACGAAGGATTCCATTCCATTACCTATAAAAAGTTTGAGGACCTCTAAGGCGATATTTTGGGGCCAAAAATCATGTTTTTTTTATTTATTGATGGACCTAAATATAAGTTACCTAATTCTCGACAATAGTTTCTAATAGAGTAGAGATAACGAGAAAAGAAAAGACGTAATTGAATACACCTCCTACAGTCGCTGTATTGGTGTCATTTAAGTTAACAAACAAGCAAACATTTACACTTTACTTGTCTGACGGATCATCACAAGTCAATATTTTTGTAATAATATAGGTATTTTAAATTAAAATAACTTTTGCATAGATCTCACAAGCGATTAAGAATCAATGTCATCGAAAGTATGGTCTATTAAGACTTGTGGGAGTGATGGAATTTAACCTTAGAAAACCTACAGTTGAGGGTCAAGTCCGTGAATATGGATGTCATCGCCCACATTTTTGTATTGATTAACACATTTAAATGTCCCTTTCTATCGCAATGGTCATTTTGTGGGTGTATTGGACACCTTTAGCAATCAACGAGGTCAATATAATATTAGTCTGTCATTAGTAATAAACAAGTGTTTATTATTTAATATGACCTGTTACTATTTTAAATCTAGTTTAAGTAAATACTAATTAGGTTATTATAATGTAATACGCCACTAAGTATGGATAGGTCCTATAGTATACTTTATAAGTTAGGTATAACACAGATAAATGAATGCTATAGGTAAGTACTAAAGTACTACTGTATGCCAAAATAATTGAGTATAAAGTACATTGCCATTTCAAGGGGTGGTAAACACTCTTTACACTTTATTTTAGTTCACATTAAGTACTAAGTCACACGTTTTGGTTATAATAAGGACTTTATGACGATTGACTAATGCTTACCCAACCCAAGGGCCAAGGTTACGCGCACCTCATAGCCTCTACGTTATATTTATTTTTTGTTTAGAATGTACCTATTTATTTATTATTGTATTTAATAAAAGTAAGTAGGTACTTCAATTATTAATTAAGGATGAAATCAATCAAAAAATCTATTTGGCATAGTAGAGACAGATGCCACATCCCATAAATAAAAAGGAAGCCACTCTATTTACCTAAAATGAGGGCCGTTCTCTATTAGTTATTTCCCCACAGCTTTGGTTGCCTAGGAAGGCTGTAACACAGTGGTGAATAGCTGTCACTAGAACATTGTATATGTAGTATAGGAAGTAAAGAGACAGAATACTTGACATCATAATTATGCATAATGATTCATGAGTCATGTACAAGCACTTTAAAATATGCCAGTCACAGATCTAGATAAAACAGTCAACTTTATGCGGAGGTGGGAAAGATTATTTTCGCTTGTCCATTTTCAGGTAAACAGTTTGCAAAGTGTTAGAAATCTGCATTTTACTAGATGGAAAGTGATTGTTAAGTTAATATTATCTTGTTTCGATCTGAGTAATGTTTATTGCTACAAATTTCGTTTTGTTTGTTAGGTACTAAAGCCTTCATTAGAATTAATGATTTCAATAATTCCATTTTTTTAATTGTAATGATTTTCAATAACAGTTTCATATTAGCTTGTTTTCTAAACGTTAGTTGGTATGATTGTTGCAAAATTAAAATGCTATATTAATTAAAATGGCGATGATGAAAAGCTTTAAAAAAAACATCGACTTCAAATACTTACGTAAAAAAGCAACGAATGACTGAAGTCAGATTTTTAATAAAAATTTTATGCCTATAATGAGCTGTCTTTCACCTAGGATGTAGGAATCCCTATCAAACCAAACATAAGACATTAACAGAATGATAATTACTTATCTATTGATATAGTGCCCTGTAACAGCAATAGGTTTGTCCCCTATTTACATGGAACCTCTCGGATATGGAAACTACCTCGGTGGCACAATGGTACCATGTACGGACTGCCACACTCGAGGTCTCGGGTTCGATTCCCGGGTCTGGTGGATAATGTATAATTCTCTTTAGAATTTTACCCAGATAATTATCCCAGAGTCTGGAACTTGTGCCTGGTAAATGGCAATAGGCTCGCCCCCTATTATATGGGACAAACATAGCTGGCGAGATGTGGGTGTGTTTGCACACCTCTGCCTACCCCTTCGGGGAAATAGGCGTGATGCTATGTATTACATGGAACCATCAAAATTACTGAAAAATGTGGTGTCCCATGCCTACTCCCCCAGGATTAAGGTCGTGATAGTATAAAGATTTTCTTATATATAATATATATTAATATATATTTTCTTCTATATAACTCTTTATTATTAAACTTATTCGGCTGTTTTGGAAATAAATTAAAACCCATAAAAATACGTTCTATAGTGCCCAATTACGGCAATAGGCTTGCCCCCTATTACATGGGACCAAAAAATTACTGGCACAGAGTGGGTGTGTAATGCACCTCTGCCTACCCCTTCTTTGGGATATAGGCGTGATAGATATATATGTTACGGCTAATACCCGAAGTGCGGCTGCACCTAGTTTTAGCCGGTTAGAACTAGGTGTAGCCACTTACTCTTGGTTAAACCTAGTACGAGCCGATTGTTTTCGGGTAAAACTAGGTCTAGCCTTCATCATGCTGGCTACAACTAGGTCCAGTTGTCACTTTCACCTGGGAGAAATCTCTTTTTTTATTAATGCAAGTTTCTGGCACTCGGCGGCCGCTGCCGCGGCACCGCTCGCTTCGCTCGCTCGGCTCGTGCGTACAGTTTTAACCTAACCTAACCTACCCATACTAGGTTTAACCAAGAGTAAGTGGCTACACCTAGTTCTAACCGGCTAAAACTAGGTGCAGCCGCACTTCGGGTATTAGCCGTAACATATACATTGCTCGGACAGCAGTGATTCTATTTAGTGATATTAACAGGCTGTTGCAATTTTGGTTTGAATTATGACTGGATTTATTATTTTATGTGTGGGTGTGCAATGTACCTCTAGCTTCTTCCTCAGGAATATTGCCTATATTGCAGATTTTACAATCATAAAAGATCCTAAAGACCTACGAAAACCACATAACCACTTCTAAGCAGTCAAGTAAAGACGGTATCATAAAATTGTTGCTCATTTAGGAATCAGTATGTCAGGCAGATATTCTTCACGCTAATATCCCAAAGGGGTAGGCAGAGGTGAATTACACACCCACAGTTTACCAGTAATTTTGTTGGTACCAAGTAATACTTGGCAAGCGTATTGCTGTCACCAGGCACTATTCAAAATCTATAACCACACTATAAATCTATAACCACACTATAAATCTATAACCACACTATAAATCTATAACCACACTATAAATCTATAACCACACTATAAATCTATAACCACACTATAAATCTATAACCACACTATAAATCTATAACCACACTATAAATCAAACCAAATTATCTATAGCCAGGACATACATACCACTAAATATAAACTGTGCAGCAATATTGATACATGTGAAAACCATAACCTTTCCTTAGCAGTCAAGTAAAAACGGGATCATAAAATTGTTGCTCATTGAGAAATCAGTATTTCAATATTATATCAACATTACATTCATAAATAATTAAATAATACAGGTGTCAGGTGTTCACTTAGAATCACATCATTGGAGCAAACAACAAACACTGCACATATTGTCATTCCATCATTTAATAATAAATAATATTTTATGTTCGACATTTAAAGTAGCTTGAACATACATAATATATCATTAAGTCTATATCCCCGATGGGGTAGGCAGAGGTGCATTACACACCCACACTTTACCAGTGATATTATTTTTTTTATTTATTTATTTACTAGGTATGCAATGCATGCTGCTAATTGCAAATGTTGAGCGGAGCAAATGTTTTTATTACATATCAGAATAAGAATCGAACACTTAAATTAATTAATCGAAAAAAAAAATCTATTTTCATTGTTGACGCACGTGTTTCCATGGCAACCATTTAATCATCTGGTTTTTTGGTGATGTCCAGGATATTTTCGGTGATTATTCCTCCGTGGTCAGCTCTATTTTTATGATTTCAGATATATGCACTGCCGGGTATGATGTCGACCAGCATGCCAAATTTGGTCAAAATCGGTTGAGCCGTTTCAGAGGAGTAGGCACACAAATGATTTACACTTGTCGCCTAAGATTGACATCCGCTCAATAATTTTTGTACATACAAAAGACTAAAATACAGAAATACATAAAATACAGTGAGCAATGTAAAAGGGCAATACTTATCCCTAAAGGAATCTCTTCCAGCAGGATATTATTGGTCCCTCATAATAAAGGGCAAGCCTATTGCCATTACATGGCATTATAATGAATCCATAATTACTCTGACAACAGTACTAGCAGTTGGAATTTAACTTTGAATTATAGAATGGTTATTGACGTGTTATTCTAATATGTAGTAAATAGGGAAACTAATAAAATAGGTATTATATAATTGTATTTATGGATAAATCTTTTACCGTTCAAGCAACTGGCCTATGGAATGCTCTGGCGCAGTAGTAAATCTCACCAGAGAGCAACAAACGGTTACCCAGTAAACTTTTAAGGATTTCCATAATAGTTAGGGATGATTTACGTGAGGCACTATAGAGTTGATAAAAGTAAGTTGTAGAAAGTAGCTGTTAGATTAAATTTTCGCATTTTTATAGGTTGATTTTTTTGTGATATGTTGTTTGTGCAGTACAATTTACTTTGAAATTTTGAAAATGTTTCTCATTATGAAAAATGCTGTGTCATTTGTTGGTTTTATGTTAAATCATGTCAAAGGTATAGTAGGTTCATGAATGAGAGAGAATGACAATAAATGTTCCAAACAAGTTTAGCTGCAATTCGGAAGAAAAATAACAAAGATTGGGTAACCATAAAGTATTGTACTTTTGAAAGTATCAGAATGAAGAATTCAGCTACAAACTACCGATAAGCAGCATTTTGGATATTAGCTGGTTTCTAATAAAATCTAGCAAATTTTATAAATTATAAACATTGTCTCTTTTGTAATAGGGGACTTAGATATTGCCACACCTGCCGAGACAATATAGAAAATGCTGATGATGGCATGACAGTCTGTATGTATATGATATCAATATAATAATCGAGTATAACTGGTAAAATGTGGATACCAAATACTACAAACACATTCTGCCATGTCGGATAAACATTGTCTACTTACCTATGTTTGTTTTTATTAGTTGTGTGATAATTTCTCAACACCAAATCAACCTTTTAGCTATGTTTCATGTCTTAGCGTAAATTATCTTGCTTTATCAGTATTAAAGTAGAATTTCATTTCTCTGAAATGTTTACCTAAACGAAATCAAATTTACTTCGTGCTGAATTACGTGAGATAATATAGAAGTGATAAAAGTGTAGAAAGTTTCTGTGACGTATTTACTTTGAATTTGTTGAAGCTAACCACACAGTGACTCAAACACATAACGTCAACATAAGACTATATTTACGTCATCTATGGAGAATTTCATATGACCTAACATCATAAGAGTTATACAAAAACCCTAATAACGGTATAAATTAACCAATGTAATAAAAAATTTAGTTATCGCTACAATATGACAGTTTAAATGTCTAACATTTTTGGAAACATTCTTAGCCACCTATAACGGTCTGGTGCACATTGTTTCTAATTATAGAACATACCACGACGTGAAAAAGATGTCCAAATATAGGTAAAAAACAAAAACACACATATGACCAGCGTATCACAGTCCGGACATTCTCGAAAGCGGTACACGAGCCCACTACGTGGGGCCACGACACGGTTTAGGGTTAGACAAATTTTCAATCACATTTTAACACTAGACCGACACATTTCAACTATAATTGCACATATACCTTTGCTTTCAGCGGTTTCAATAATATCTTTCACGTCATCAACCATCTTGCTGGATGACAGTCACTCACTAGTCACAACACTTTTTATTCGAACATATTTCGAAAACTCATACTTTGGTTCACTATTTTCAGCCAGCCACCCAGCGAGCGATCTATACGACGACACTTCGTTCCGTTCACTGCCAACGACGACGAAAGACATTAGCGATGGCGGACATTCCTCGTATCATCTGTTGAATTTCAAGCGTCGCGTTATATTTTATCTTTGATAAATAAGCAAATTAAAATATTTTAATAACCATAAAAATCTGTAAAACCTTATTTTCTGAAATACTTACTTTCCATACGTCGTTTTTTCAACAGGCATTGTAGTTTTGTTACAAAGCCAAACAAAAATCGAGGTGATTAAAAAAAGATGGAAAGACATTGACATTCGCTTCTTGTCAACTTTTTTTTCATACAGACAAATTTCTATATACCTAAATAATAATAATAATTTATTTAAGTTCAAATACGTTGTATGAAGTTAATATAGGTACTACTTGTTTATTTTACATACAGATTTGTCTAGATTTTAAGAAGAAATTATAATGTTGATGAACACCTAGCGCCATCTATGTACTCATTGTAGTAAGAAAAGAAAAGTGATCCTCTTGAGCACATAGATGTCAGTGTCTAATAGTATGAATAATTGAAAGTTGTATTAAAATTACTATTTTTAAGTTTCAGTGTCTCACAATATTAGTTATTCAGTTTTCCGTAGATTTGTTTATTACTAATTGGTTAATACTTAACTCGAGTAGATGCGCCATCTATAATTCACCAGTAACAATATTGAGCCATGGTGCACTCTGATTGTTATTGCTATTGACTCATAGATGTCAGAGTACTTTTCAGATATTTTAGTAGTATTTTATGCAACATAATTACCAGATACGCCCGGCAACGGACGTGGAACCGACCGCGGTTTTGGGCCGCGGAATTAAAAAAAAAATGTTCCTCGCAAGGAACCGGAGCCAAGCTGCCAATAGTGCACTGTAAATCGATGGACGAGGCTTTTAACTACAAACATAAAAGTTATTTTAAACGGTACGCCACTATTAACACAACATAAAATAAGTTGCGAAATGTGGATGACGTTATGATATCGCTAGAAACTTGAGACTTCGCTGTCCGTTCGTCCATCTGTCTGGGCTGTATCTCATCAACCGTGATAGATTGAAAGTTGAAATTTACACAGATGATGTATTTTTGTTGTCTGTATAACGGCAAATACTAAAAAACAAAATATAATCAATATTTAAGGGGCTCCCATAAAACAAAGTTTTTTTTTTGTTGCCGATTTGGTACGGAACTCTTTTTTGCGCGAGTCGGAATTCGCACTTGGCCGGCTTTTAGGGATACGTAGAAATCTATATATTTAATACGACAATTCGTCTGTCTGCCTGTCCGTACGTCGCGTTTTTCAATTTACATACATTTGCATTAAATACAATTTTTTTTTTGAGTCCATACAAAGTTTGCCGCGATAACTAGTTCTAGTAGTTTTTTAACCCTTATAGTTTAGTCATGTCCGTCCGTCCGTCTTCTGCTTGGCCCTCGAACGGTGAGTGCTAGAAACATGAAGTTTTGCATTGATACGTATATTTTTACGCCGAAGTGCTAAAATAACATTTTGAAAAATATTTTTTTTTGGGTTACCTCCCCTACACGTAAAGTGGGGATGTTATTTTTTCTCGCGTATACACCATCGTGTGGGGTATCATTAGATAGGTCTTTGAAATTTATTGTGAGGTGGCTTAAGTGATTTTTTGATTTAAGAATCCGTTTGCGAGATATTGAGTATTGAAGAGCATATTTTTGCGAAATCTCTAAGTATACCGGGTGTTACGTAAGGGTTATATCAACCCGAAGCCAGCACCATCAGCTGATCGACAAGAACCCGTTTCGATATGGCGCGACCGCCAGACAAGAAAAAAAAGTTCATAAAAAAAACATTATTACCGAATAAAATACACACTTGTTTAAACAACACTAGCTAAAATCAGCTGCTTCGGTCATCGACATCAAAATAGGTACAAATAATAGGTACAAATAATGCGCGCCTGTGAAAAGCCTTCCGTCTCACTCCTGGTGACATTTTATCTCTGTTTCGCATCAAGCGATGTCGCCCGAACGA
Organism: Nudaria mundana; assembly: GCA_963556515.1. NCBI lineage: Eukaryota > Metazoa > Arthropoda > Insecta > Lepidoptera > Erebidae > Nudaria > Nudaria mundana. Next base: position 16,057,519 of record OY748306.1, on the reverse strand, counting down.
AGTTTCCTAGAATATTATTTAAAATCATTTAGCAAGGTCACAGGTCAGTTCAGTTGCATTCTTTGCTTTGTGCAGTGAGGTAGCTAAATAATTGTTTAGTGTGTTAATTTGTGAGTTGTGTCAAGTTATGTGTGATAGTGATTGTGTTGTGTAGTAATGGCTCTGAGTAACGAAGAGTATTACGAGATGATGCTTTGTGTAGGAGCATCAGAAGGCAATTTGAGCACTGCCCGAGAGTTGTACCTACCGTGAGTTTTGATACCTAAAAATACTGTGTACGCAGTCGAGTCGAAGCCGCATTTAGCACTGTTACACAATAAATTAGCCTTTCCTGTAAACAGGTAAGATTTTTCTAAAATTGGGGACAGAGATTTCACTATCACTTGCATGTGGTGCACCTGTCGAACCACGGACGAGGATCTGGGGAAACATAACTATGTGTTGGTCAACATTTTTATTTACATAAACAAAAATAATCCTTTAAGGACGCCCACGCCGCCGCGACGCCCGCGCCACCGCCAAGGGCATTGTACATACGTACCACGCGCTCATTGTCTAGTTGTAGCTACATCAAGCCGTAGCGTTGGGACACGTTTGTTTTGACTTGAAATATCTTTTTAAATTTTTTGATGAACTTTTTTTCTTCTTTGGCGATCGTCATATATCGAAACGGGTTATGGTCGACCAGCTGATGATGTTCGGGTTGATATAACCCTTTCGTAACGACATCACGCGTGAACGGCTGGACCGATTTGGATAATTTGGGTCTTAGAATATTCGTGGAGGTTCAGGGAAGGTTTATAAGCAAAATTTCAGGCGGTACGAAATTCGCCGAGTCTAGTCTAGTCTAGACTAGTCCTAAAATATTTATGCTGGTAGTCCATGTAACTTTCAAGGAAAACTATAACGGATTATACAACTTTGTTTGTTCAGGAGTTACAGATTATGCTAATAATAATATGGGTGACTACGTAGGGTTACGTAGTCACCCATATTATTATTAGCATAATAATATTATTATATATTAGCATAATTCTATGCGTGGCTCGACACGCACTTGGCCGGTTTTAAATCAATTGCTTAATCAATTGAAGTCCAAAATATAATGTCGCAACCAAGAGTCGTTCCATACCTATAGCATATTATATGGCTCAACAATATCGCACACAATAAATTTACTATGAACACATTCGCACTACGCTATACTCGTACTTACAGCTAGTGATATAAATAATCAAGGTTTTTTTATTTTTTTATTCTTTATTGTACATTAAAAATATATATAATTGTAATTGTAATTGTACATAAGTAGGTAATTATTAAAAACAATATGCACAAAGGCGTGCTTAACACGTTGAACGCCACGTAAAAAAATCGGTTATTTCATTGGCGCCACGGAGGATACCGGGGTGGGCCGACCCATATTGAACCGTTGGAGCCACTGTGGTCACCGATGAGCCAGATCAAGGCTTCGATTCAAATTGGTTTCACAGGCCACAGAGCACAGATATCACACAAAAATGTTAACGGAGCGGACCGTGTGGCTCTGTAGAACAATCTAGTCATCTTGGTTTTCGTGTGTCACTCACAAAAGACTTAGAATTTATTTACGATTTTCATAACTTTTGTAGGGTTGTGCCAAACTTAATACAAAAAGAACTACCTCGGTGGCACAATCGTACTATGTACGGACTGCCACGCTCGAGGTCTCGGGTTCGATTCCCGGGTCTGGTGGATAATGTATAATTCTCTTTAGAATTTTACCCAGATAATTATCCCAGTCTGGAACTTGTGCCCGGTAAATGGCAATAGGCTCGCCCCCTATTACATGGGACCTAACATAGCTGGCGAGATGTGGGTGTGTTTGCACACCTCTGCCTACCCCTTCGGGGAAAAAGGCGTGATGCTATGTTATGTTATGTTTTACTTGTCAAGTACGCTTATTGACTGAGGGAGCGAAGCGACCGAAGGCTCCGTTTCAACTTGCAGACTGGGGAAAAAATCGACAAAATTGAAATTTTGGTATGGCTCCAACGGGATATCTCGGTAGGCTCACCGGTGGGCCGCGTGGCGTTCAACGTGTTAAGTCAAAAAGATGACTTTTCTGCCAGCAGACCTTAGAGGTTTAGAGGATAAAGATGATTATTGTAGAGAGAAGCAATGTGTTTAACAAGAAGTATGAAATAAATATATTATTAATAAAGTAATAGATAACTAAGTAAATACATACAATTACAGTATCAAGCAACACAACATCCCTGAAGGGGTAGACAGGGGCGTTGATTACACACATATTTCGCAATTCAGTGTGGGTCCCAAGTCCCACATCATTTTGAGAGGTTATCTGTGGTTCTTGCCAGAGCATTCTCCGTCTGACAGCAGGTGCACCACGTGCAAGTGAGTATGATTGGGCCCTGGAGACGTTATGTCCGTTTAGGTTGAGGAGCCACTTGGAGTATCTTAATGAAATTTATATAGGTATATTTTAGTAGTAAGTTTAAAAATGTTGTAGCCTCAACCCTCGATTTTGTAGTATAATACTTTAAAATTTATAAGAACATAAAGGTGGCTCCTCAATCTAAATGTTTAGATTGAGGTGCCACGTCAGAAGTAGGAAAATAATGGATGAATATTTACTAAAATTAGGTATGATTTTGTAGCACTCGAGAGTAGTTAGTAGACAAAATCTGAGTTTTGTAGTTTTAAAATTAAAAAAGTTATCATACATTATATGAGGCTCCTCAGACCATTACTTACGAGTCGTTATTTTTCAAAGAAGCAGTAGTTCAATTAATGCGCTATTTCTCCGTCATTTAGTAGTAAGTATATTAATTTTGTAAGACAAGATTCAGTAATTAATAATGAGTAGTTAAGGAGATATGGCACATTTTAACTGGCTCCTCAATTGAGATGCTTAAAAAAGTATATTAGCCTCTAATTTACTTATACTTATAACGAAATTTTAAACAAACACATCGATATTTTGTATAAATTTATACTAAATGCACGTATAATCCTGCCATAATAAAAGTACATATCTATGAAGTTATTAGCTATCCTATAATTTCCCTACAAATATTTCGTAGGGTGTCCATGCATTATTTTTATTACTTAATTTTTTATATCAAAAAGGCCGACTGATGGACGGACAGGGAAGTTTCAGTAACAGGGTTACCGTTTTACTCGTTGGGTACGGAACCCTAAAAAGCAAGTAATCAATTCTAGAAATTTATTAGATATAGATAGATTTGAGAATAGTTTTGATTTACAATTGAACCTGGTAGGTGTCGATAGCTATCTCGGTAAGCTTCATACCGCCAATCGAACCGATCAATTTGTTTAATTTTGGTTTTAAAATAGTTGTAGCAGTTCAGTATTATCCAACTGCGCGCGTCAACAATGGTTGTTTTTTTTTTCATTAAATAATTACGGTTTCTATATCTCGAAATCGGCTAAAACGTATAAAAAAAAAGCTTAAAAAAAAGTAGGAAATTTAATCCTCTACCTACAATATTGTAATACATACAAATAGCAAGAAACTCATAAATAGGGGATATATGCTAAAACCGATTTTGTGACCTTTAGACCTCAAATTTTAAAAGACGCGGACACCCTACTTTATGTAGGTATTGACACAACTTTAGGATGTATAAATATAAGTTAGTACCTACTAGTTTCCAGCCAGATTTGAAGAATTCCGAGATTTTCGTTAATTTTATTGGCCTATTATATTTGTTTATACAGGTCTTCGAAATATGGAAGAAGTTTATTTTCTGGATTCGAAGTAGCTTTCTTTTTTTTTCATTTTCCAGGATAATAAATCATTAAACCTTTTGTGGGTTGTGAAGGTCAGATGGCAGTCGCTTCACGGAAAATATCGAAGTTCAGCCGAATCGCAGTTAGACTGGAAAGCCGACCCCAACTGAGTTGGGAAAAGGCTCGGTGAATTATGAATAAATCACTAAGGGCCCAGATCGTGAAAATCACCGAAAAGAGTGTTACGATTTTTCATATTTAACCTATTTACATATGATTAATAACAACGATAATTTGTATATATTAAAATGAAAGACCAAAAATGATGTTAGTGCTAATTTTAACTCTTAAAACCCTGTAGTTGTTATATAATAAACGTCAACAAACGCACAAAATTGAGAAAAAATTCGAAAACCTGCCTTCGTATTTTTCAGATTTAACCCAATAAATCAACACAAATTGATAAAAAGAAACACTTTTTGAACACTGAAAAAGCCAATAAATATAACCATGTACTTTTTTTTGTACCTTTACAAACAAAGACTTCCCCTTTTAAAGCCCTAAAATCTAGATATGTTTTACGTAAATTCTCCATAGAAAAATGTATGCAAATTCAAACGCGTCCCGATAGAACGATCGTCGCAACTAATCGCCAGTGCGCCATAGAATTTCAAAGTGACTCCACGCGTGTCGGATGCTACAGCAAAATTACGTGTTGTGAATTTGTGTTTTTTGTGAAAAACTGTAAGTACAATATTTTTATAACTAATTTACTTTCAGTAAATAGAAAGTACCGATATAATGAAAGACTGAAAGAAAACCATGATGGAACTAGATATAAATCGTAAGAAATACAAAATTATTTACTTTGTTGCGTAGGTCATTTTATGAACCTTGTAAAGTAGGTATCAATTCAGGCTTGAAACAATCAAAGCCCACCTTATTTTCTCGAGATATGAACTGGCGGGGTATATAGTTCTCTGCACGACATACATAGATTTTTCAACATGATAAAGGCAATAGATATCATAAACGTAATTGGTAATCGAGGGTCTCTTTTCGCAGGATAATTTGCTGAGTGCCATGCCAGCGAAAAGAAAATTTAGTACGCATTATAAAAACGTGAAAGCCAAAAGATCTCGGAATAAAATGTAAGTTCCTCCCTACTTATTTATTTACCTGCCTACTTGACTACGTCTTGTCCTAAATACCTAGAAAAAATTTACTAGATTTGTGTTAGTGTCAAGTAAAAATCCTAGTTTTATTACTTTTATTTGTGTGTATGCTTATCATGTCTTAGTAGTAATAATAATATAATCTATTTGCATTTTGAACAGGGTAGGTACATTACAAAGCAAATAGGTACAATGATTTAGATCGCCTGATTCAGACATATACCTACAACAGCATGTAAATATTGATTTGACATGTAATTAGATAGGTACACAATTAGGTATGTCAGTCTAAGAAGAAAAATTACAATGTCCAGTAGGTAATAATTACGTAATTTCAATATCTATATAAGTAATAAAGTCAATTTCTATAGGAACAATTTTCATAATAATAAATTTTATTACATAATATAGTATTAGTTTTCATATATTTATGTATTTCAAAGCAATGAGTTTGCTTACACTATTATTAGTTACAGTATTATTAGTTTTCATGTTCATCATGTCTAAATATGTGGAAGTGGAAGTAGGTATGTTTCCTATCAGAAATTGCACGGGCGCGCGCGCGCCGTGCCTGGCGTAGGGTTGTACAAAAATTACAAAATAAATAAAAAGTGGATATTGATGAACAATATTTCCAGTACTGAAAATGAAGAAAACCTTCAGGCCGAGACTCCGAGCAACACTGCTACGCGCTGTATAGAGGTAAGTTGTTATACGTAATTCTTGTAGACTTGTTACATAAATAAACAAACTAGCTAGTGATGGGCGAAGACAAAATCTCAGTACCTACAGTTTTTTTTTGCAATATTTATTATTTTCATTGTGAGACAAACACATACTTCTCAATTACTTTCTCAAAAGAAAATTCACGTTCAAATCTCGTATTTTACCAAAATCAAGAATTTTTTTTGTAAAATATTATCTTTTACGCGACTGGTGTACGTATGTATGTATGTATACTAAGTAATATATCTTTGTGGCACGATAAGTTCAAAATTATTGAACCGATTTTAATGTTTTTAGTATCATTAGAATTGTCTTCTAAGCCCGAGTGACATAGAATAAGTGACGCCATAAAAAACCAATACGTATAGCGTAAAGGAAATTTATAATTTCTGTTCATCAGGAACATAATATTGTATGAATTCTTTTGCACTTTTATATTTGTCTTCGTCAGTTATGAATATAAATAAATAAACAATAAAAATGTTAAAACCCGACAGATTAAAAAATGAAAATGTGTAATAAAAATAAATAACAACACCATTGTAATATAGCGTATTTAGCAGTCGGGGCCTATTTCTAAAGAAATATTTAGCTAGTCAGGAATATCTTCGAGCCTGTGAGGATTTCAATGGGTCTCAACTGTTGAATTCGATTTATTACAATAGTGTTCTTATTTATTTTTATGTAACATAATTCAAGACCGTAGACTTGTTTTCTTTTTACCTTTTGAGTTTTTATGCATATAGTCGGATTTATTAAATTTATGACGTGATAACGTCTTATAAATCGATGAACACCGGCAACACGCACAAAAAAGTGTCACATTATGTCACGCTAGGGTCAAGCGAGAGCGCAGTACAAGCGATGGAGAATAATATTATGACGTTATCCGATAAAATTATCGTCCTAAACCGACTTTACAAGCAACCAGTTTTTTATTATGTTTATTTATTCACTTTCATAATTGACGAAGACTGATAAAAACGTTTAAGATTTTGATCTAGTGTTCTGTGTTTCAAAGATGTATTCTAAGGGAGTTCTTAGCTATGTTTGAAGAAATTTGGCCCATACCTTTTGAATTATTTTTTATAATAAAAATCAAGCCATTATCTTTCTTTACAGGAACTAGTTATTGACAACCGTCAAGAGGGAAAGGTGGATGAAGTGGAAGTTGGGCGTAGAGTAGTGGATATTTCTTTTTTTTTAAAGCTCTTCAGGCCATAGGGGACCACGGTCCAATGGATTGTAAGTTAAGTTACCTCAGTATAATAGGTGAGGTAAAAGTTGGTCTGGACTCAAAACTCATCATAAAATGTAGTATGTGTAATATGAAATTTACTGTGTGTTTGGTTGAAAAGAAAGAAGATAGCATGGAAGTGAATCATCAAATTGTGTCTGGTATCATATCATCTGGTGGGAGCTACTCTCAGTTAAAAACATTAACTGCCGCAGTAGCCCTACCAATCATGTCACCTTCATTGTACAATGAAATTAATAATACGGTTTGCGATTGGTGGGAAAAGACAGCAGCACATTCCATGGCAGAAGCTGTCAAGGAAGAAGCGGAGTACGCAGTGTCTATAGGTAGTGTTGATAAAAATGGTACACCATTAATATCTGTTGCTGTTGACGGTTGTTGGAGCAAGAGATCTTATGGTAAGAATTTTTCCGCCTTATCCGGCGCAGCTGCGATAATTGGCATTAAAACTAATAAAGTATTGTTTTTTGGAGTTAAAAATAAATACTGCGTAGTCTGTGCACGAGCCGCAAAGAACAACAGTCAGCCCCCGGAACACCATTGTTTCAAGAATTATTCAGGATCATCTACCGGGATGGAATCGACCATAATAGTTGAAGGGTTTAAACGTTCCTTTGTTGATCACGGTGTAATTTATAATAAATTTGTAGCAGACGGCGATTCCAGTACTTATAAAAAAATATTAGATTCGCGTCCGTACGATAATTTAATAGTAGAGAAAATTGAATGCAAAAATCATCTTTTACGAAACTACTGCAATAGCTTGGAGAAATTGTCGAAAGACACTAAGTATCATTGCGAGTTGCGGAAATTCCTAAAAGAAAGGTATTTGCGTTTAAGAACGGGTGTAAAATGCGCGATTAAATATTGGGGGGATCAAAATCAGTCACTCGAAGAAAAAATAAAAAATCTTAGTGAAGATATTCTAAATGGTCCACAACACGTATTTGGTAATCACCAACATTGCAAGGAGTATTTTTGTAGACCTGACACTCGTCGAATAGAAACTGTTGGGTTACTTCCAGCAATTGTTGGATGCGGATTAATGGACGCGGTAGAAATTTTAAGTAAAAGACTGTCATATCATTCTAGAAGTTTAATTCATAATTGCACAAGTAATATAGTTGAAAGTTTTAACGGAGTAATTGCCAAATTAGTTGGGGGTAAGCGTGTAAATTATTCTTCCCGTGGTTCTTATGCGGGCCGATGCGCAGCTGCTGTTGTGTCTTTTAATACGGGATCGATTCATAGTAAAACTCATGAAGTCATATTTAAATCTAGTCCTAATCCTTTGATCGCAAAAGTGGAAAATATTAATCGTAGAAACCGTTTAATTGCTAAACCTAAATTAAGATTGAAAAAAAGCCACAGCGCTGTATCGAAAGACGCTCACTATGGACCAAACTGCGAAAAACCTGATCTGAGTCCAGAATTATATGAGAAAGCCAAGTCATCTTTTTTAGTTGATTTAAAGTTGTCTTGTGCTGAAAGAGAGGAGCTTGAAAGGTCGACCCATTTGCAAAGAAGTAGTGCTGAGTGGATGAGTACAAGGAGAAAATTACTAACCTCATCATCGTTCGGGGAAGTTTGTAAAAAACGAGAGAGCACAAGTTGTGCTGCTCTTGTTTGTAAAATCGTTTATGGCAGTAATATCTCCAGTTTGCCTGCTGTACGGTACGGTATCGAAAACGAAGAAACTGCAATTAGACAGTTAGAAATTCAAGAGAATATTAGTATACAAGGTTGCGGTTTGTTCGTCGACGATCAATATGAATTTCTTGGTACTACACCAGATGGCATTTATGCAAACGGTTTAATTGAAATTAAGTGCCCACATTCTTTAGCTGGCATGACTCTTGATGAAGCAATGGCCAAACATACCTTTTGGGTTAAGGACAAGGCTTCCAAGGGTTATGTCATAAATAAAAATCATTACTGGTATTTCCAAATTCAGGGACAGCTACATATAACTAAAAGAAACGTTTGCATGCTCGGCATCTGGTTTGGTGCTACTGTACCTATGAAATTTTATATTATAGAAAAGGACGACAAATTTTGGAAGGAGAAAATGGAGATGAAATTAGTTAGATTTTATTACGATTGCCTCCTTCCAGAATTAGTTGATCCTCGGCAGTCACGAAGCATGCCTATTCGTGACCCGCCCAATGTCATAGAGGCTATGAAAGAGAGGAAAGAAAGAGCTTTACGTGTTTTGAAAGAGAAGAACGTCTAATGATTTTGAAAGAGACTGAGGTAACTTAACTACCCAGCCGGTCGATTCACGTAAACACGCCAGTTCAAAAGTCGTTTTAACTTAGAAACTTAGAAATCGCCTTTTGGTTTTCTGTTTTTAACGCACTTACTTATCTAGTCTTGGATTGTCATAAATCTTCCAATAGCTCAATTTCTATACAATTCCTATACGATTTTGAAGAGTTACCTGGTGTAAACCCAAGGTCCGATCCTAATGAAATTAAAATGTGATAACACGGGATCACCAGCTTTCATCGGTTCAAAATATACAGCGAATTGAGAATCTTCTTCTTTTTTAAGTCGGTTAAAAAGTGTGCGAAGTGACATTTTTAAGTCACTACGCTACGGTTTTTATTACGTGAATCGGGCAGCTGGTAACATTTTCATTCTGATAGGTTTTGCAATAGCAATTGATTTTATCATCAAATTAGTAGAAATCAGAATTTGATCAGTAATCATTAAAATGAAAAAAACATTAGAAACTCTTAAACTCATATTTTGTTATTGTTTACTTTCGTTTAATTAAGTATATGAATAATTTATAAATTTCATGTTTGTTTATAACTAATTTTTGTACAACCCTAGCACGCTTTTTAGGTGGCGACTCATATTTTGTTTACTTTTAATTATATGAACCATTTTTATACTTGTGTTTCATTTATTGACAATTTTTTGTACAACCCTAGAAGATTTTTTAGATTGCGAGGTGATCGTAAGCAAAAAGTATTTGAGTTTACGCAATAGGCACATTTCCTTGCGTAGATATAAACACTAGCGAGGAAAGGCGTGATGTTATTTCGACCGTACTTCCTACTGAATTTGCAATTATTTTATTGAATGAAAATTTTACGAAATAAGAATAAACTTTGGTAGTAAAATTACAAATAAATACATAGGTACTCGTAGTTGGAATTTTAGGTAAGTAGAATACAAAAAGGTCAGTCCGGACCTGCTCTTGATTGTTTATTATAAATAGAAAATCATAAAAATTGTGTCTCAAACTACTCTTATTTATTTATCTAGTAATTAGGATCATTTTATAACGAAAACTACTCTTGGAATATTTTACAAATAGGCAGTCGTTTATTTCCAATAATTCAACATTTTTGTTATGCTGTAAATATTCAACTTCAATAACAATAACTCAACGTGGAACGTTTGTCGCAAAACATTTTCAAAATCGCGCTCTCTGGGTCATTCACCCGCCCGTCGGATGATTCGGGCAACAATAGCGCTGCTGTCGCTCAAAATCGACTTTATCCGTGCGCGGTCTGGGCCCTTAAGATAACAAAAAGAAATATTGTTGTCTATCGACACGAGAAGAAATGCCTATTGATGCACTTTCCAAACCTATTCTTTATCGTATAATTTTTAAATTTTTCTGGTAGAAGATTTTAAACAACTAATGTAGCTGCATTCAAAATACCCGGCGGTGTTAATTTTAAATACATCACAAAAACTGATGTCATCGGCGGGATTCGAACCCACGGCCTTTCCCTAACAGGGGGACTGCTCTGCCAACTGAGCTACGATGACCACTACCGACAACATCGAATTTTTGCTTCATATCATATTCATAATTTCTACATCGCGCTATTAAGGTTAGCGTTGGATCCACCTATCGCAGTTCTACCGAACTGACGGTACCAGTGTATCGTGTTACAACGATATTTAGACACTGAATTTTTAGATGAATCCTTAACAAATCCATATATTTTTGTATTTCAAAGCAATGAGTTTGCTTAAACTATTCTTAAAATATTAAGAAAGAAATTATAAATAGATCACAAAATCTGATGTCATCGGCGGGATTCGAACCCACGGACTTTATTTTATACACTGTACTTTAATGATTAATTACTTTATCATAAAATCTGTATCATAAAACAACTTTTTAGTTTTTATACTACTGTCTCATAATCATAGGCTTTATATGTCGTCAAATTTTGAAATCATAATTCAAACTTTTCAACCTTAGATTAGATAAAATAAATATCTAAAATCAGTCGTCCTGTTTTCATTCATATAACATGGTCACCCTTAATAGCAAATTCTTAAGGAATATCGCAAAGTAATCTGGTTTTTAGATACCAAGTGATACAATGTTGATGTGTACATAATATGTATTTAGTAGACATTTATACTTAATGTTAGTGTATCTAGTTTTTGATTCTCTTGTGATCTCAGGTAGGTACAGTCAATTATTCATTATGTCGAACGTCTGGATTGAGGAGCCAGTTAAAATGTGCTATATCTCCCAACTCTCTCATTATGAATTACTGAATCTTATCCTACAAAACTGATATACATACTACTAAATGATGGAGAAATAGCGCATTAATTGAACTACTGCTTCTTTGAAAAATGACGACTAGTAATGGTCTGAGGAGCCTCATATAATGTATGATAACTTTTTTAATTTTAATACTACAAAACTCAGATTTTGTCTACTAACTACTCTCGAATGCTACAAAATCATACCTAATTTTGGTAAATATTCATCCATTATTTTCCTAGTTCTGACGTGGCACCTCAATCTAAACATTTAGATTGAGGAGCCACCTTTTTGTTCTTATAATTTTTGAAGTGTTATACTACAAAATCGAGGACTGAGGCTACAAAATTTTTAAACTTACTACTAAATACCTATATAAATTTCATTAAGATACGAAATGTGGCTCCTAAATCTAAACGGACATGATACGTTGACAGGGCAGATAAAGGCATGATCATCCTCAATTCCTCAGCATATCGTTGTCCACTGCTGAACATAGGCCTTTCCGATTAGGCGCCTTCTTTCCAGTGTGAGCGGTCCATGGCGAATGGCATTGCATGCAAAGCCCCTTAAAAAAAATTGTTAAAATAAAAATAAGTAAGTAAGTACCTACCTAATAACTGCATGAGACTATTGTAACCTTCGCGACAGGCTTAATTTCTGCGGTAATTAAATTGGTACATACCTATTTAATTAAAAAAATGCGTTGAATAAATTTCAATGACAGTCAACGGCTGAATGTTAGTAAGTATGTAGTCAGTGGTCTGATAGCTTCCTATTTAGTATTTTGTACATTTGAATAATTTTATGCTGGTTAAAATCGGAGAAGATTTTTTGGTAATGACATGAATGGTAAAATTACCTATGCTTTAATCTGAGACGTCAGTACAGTCATACAGTGTGTACCTACTTATTTGTCCAACCGACTCATGACTTTATTGATGGTGTTAAAATGTCATGATTTCAAAATAATGAAGAAACGTAAGAAAGTGTTAAGATAACATTTTAACAATCTGCACGTTACCCCACGACTGCAAATTATAACCGATCAAAATGGTACAGTATTCTATTAGGTGGACACAGTTGATAATTATCAAATTTTCAACTCGGCAGGGTTATACGGGTCGTTTACTTCACCGGTTTGCACACCTGTTTCGCTGGTCGGCCATGCGCATGCGCAGTTAGCGCTTGACTTTCGAACGTGATTCGACGTTCGCCTGTAGCGAAAAGCTGTCAAAATTGGCGCCGTTATCGAAATAAAAATTCTCAAAACAGAAATAAACAATAGATTTTTGTGCATTATTTTAAGTGTCTGTGAATAAAATGGGTGCTTAATAATTATTGATTGATTTAATAAGTTACAATTTGGTATAAAAGTAATGCAGTGAAAAATAGTGTTTTGGTGAAAGTGTAAGGATTTAAATAAAAAAAGCAATTATGAAACCTTCGTGCTTACTAGGCGGAGGCCTAATGTTAATGGCTGTTTTCATAGGTAAGTTAAAAAGTACATATTATAAACAAATCTGCCCTTGCTACGTGAAATGCCTTTGATCAGTCCGGACTTGATATTTTCAAAATTCTGTATTTATCCTCGATTCCTTTTCTAAACTGATCATTAGGCTCTATACAATTTTACCTTTACAAAAAATATTAACAAAAAAAATGTGTGCCTGAGATGTAACCATTAGGTACACGAAGGTAGGTACTGCACCGCAATAAAATAGTTATCAGCATTACATACCTTAAATGCCTTCAAGGGAGAACCGATATAATTCGAATACACGATTGCAAACGCGGTTTTAAACGTGGTATTAAAAGGACCGCTTTGCTGACTACACGGTTTAAAACCAACAGTGTTCAATTAGAACATCGTTGGTTTTTAAACAGCCGTTTTAAACCGTGTATTATATACCCTTATACGTACCCGTATAAGTACCTACCTTAGAAGTTAATAAAAATATTAAGTAATTTATGATTTGTTGGTACTTATGTTTTTAATTGCTGATTTATTATCAAATAGGTACTTACTTATAATTAATTCAAATTACCGTTTGATTAATTTTATCTATTTATCTACCTTCATCCTAGTAATAAAATAAAAATATCAATGTTTATTTATTTCTCCATACGTACCAAAAAAACCTGTTGTTTTTTTAACTTCGCTGTGCTTTTAAACCAACAAATGTTTTGTCAATTTTATTTACGTTTTTGGCAAATACCGCGGTAGACATCCAAATATCTCCTATGCAAAAAGTCCTTGCAAACACCATGCAAACACGACGACAATCCATTTTTTTATCATACAGGTCAAAAACCTAGATGTTGGACAAACGCTTCAAATGATTGAGGCAAATCTTTATACAAGTTCGACAATGTCCTTTGTCAAAACATTTGTTAGTTTACTGTAAACACATGAAAACTGTACCTATTTTTTTTTTAAATATTTTTCGAAGTTCTCCACACAACGTCATCTAGCCCAAACTAAGCTGTAAGCTTGTGCTATGGGATCTAGACAACTGATAAACATACTTATATTACTATGAATATTTCTAAATACATCTATATATAGAAATGGGGAATGTCCCCCTTAGCTCTCGAGAACTGCTTATTTATGCTCCATTGATGGTTGACCCCTCTATGGATAGCCCTCGAGGTGGCGTCTTAATTCGACCCAGGAATCTAACTCGAACCTCCGGAGTCGAAACACGATACAATACCGGCCACGCCAATGAAGCACTCAAATTCCCATTTCCTTTTTTCCATTTTTTTTATCGTAGTAGTAGAAGTAAGTACTATTCCCTATATTCTGTGGTAGAAGGTATAGTACCTATAACATTTATATTAGTTTGATAAAAATACATTATATTTAATTAATAACATTAGCATTTTTGTTGTGTAATTGGCATAAATAATACCTACCTATACTATACGAATATAGGAAACGGTCGTACTTAAATTTTTGCACGCAATGCCGTGTATAAATCGTTATCATGTTATTTAAAGAAAGAATCAAATTTAAATAACGGTATTTTATGTAAGGATGCAATTATAGTTAGTTTAATACATGAGCATGCAATAAATAATTATTTTGAACCGATATCGGACTCAAGAGCAATGAGCGTGAGACTTTTGCGCTCAATTTGCTTCTGCCCGCGCTTATAATTTACCTTA